>RJWJ010022871.1:0-26393 GCA_004363605.1 Indri indri | reverse complement strand
AACTCCAACTACAAGGAAATTGCTGAAATGACAGAAATGGAATTCAGAATGTGGATGGCAAATCAAATGAATGGAATTGAAGAGAAAGTTGAAAACCAGCAAAAAGAAGCCCAAAAACTATTTCAGGAAATTAATGAAAAAGTCACTAAAGAGCTTGACAAAATTAGGAAGAATATAATAGAACTTAAAGAATTGAGTCTTTCAGGGATGGCCAAAATGCAGCAGAAAGTCTCAGCAACAGATTAAACCAAGGAGAAGAAAGAATCTCAGAGCTTGAAAACAAGGCTCTTGATCTCACCCAATCATTTAAAGAGGCAGAGAAGAAAACAACAAGGGTAGAGCAATCACTTAGAAATGGGACTACATGAATCAAACAAACATACAAATTATGGGTATCCTTGAGGGAGAAGAAGAACATACTAAAAGCATGGAAAACCTATTTGAGGGAATTATTGTAGAAAACTTCCCCAGTATTGCCAGAGATCCAGACATCCAGATACAAGATGGTCATCAAACACTGGGAAGATTTATAACAAATAGAACATCTCCCTGATCTACAAGGGAAAACCCATCAGGATAACCACAGACTTCTCAGCAGAAACCTTACAAGCCAGAAAGGAGTGGGTCTCCATCTTTAATCTTCTTAAACAAAACAACTGCTGGCCTAGAATTCTGTATTCTGCAAAACTAACTTTCACATTTGCTGGAGAAATTAAGTCTTTTCCAGACAAGCAAACACTGAGGGAATTTGCCAAGTCCAGATCTGCCCTGCAGAAAGTTCTCAGAACTTCACTATACACGAATGAGCACAGTAGACACCCACCAGTGTAAAAACCCCCAAAAGCTAAAGATCAGAGCCCAGTCGCCACAACAGCTCAAGACGTAAAACAGAGCAGTAATGTTCTACTCAACAGAAGCCCACCACGCTTGTCAATTCTTTCAATAAATGTGAATGGCCTGAACTCCTCACTCAAAAAACTTAGGTTGGATGAATGGATAAAAAAATACAATCCAAATATCTTCTGTCTCCAGGAAACACATCTAACCCCCAAGGACTCATTCAGACTCAAGGTAAAGGGATGGAAAACAATATTCCATGCAAGCGGAAATCAAAAAAGAAACCTGGTGTAGCTGTTCACCTATCAGATAACATAGACTTCAAATCAACAAAAGTAAAGGAAGACAAAGATCGTCATTATATAATGGTAAAGGGAACAATTCAACAAGAAGACATAACAATTCTAAATATTTATGCACCTAACACAGGTGCACCTACATTCATAAAGCAAATCCTACTTAATCTAAACAAAATGACAAAAGCAGCACTGCAATAACCAATGAATTCAAAACCCCTCTGACAGAAAAAGCTACATCCTCCAAACAAAAAATAAACAAGGAAACAATGGACTTAAACAGAACTCTAGAACAAATGGGCCTAATAAACATTTACAGAACGATCTATACAAAAACCACTGAATATACATTCTTCTCATCAGCCCATGGAACATTCTCTAAGATTGACCATATCATAGGACACAAAACATGTCTCAATGAATTCAAAAAATAGCAATTATACCATGCATCTTCTTAGGCCACAGTGGAATAAAATTAGAAATCAACTCCAACAGAAACACTCAACTCTACACAAAGTCATGGAAACTAAACAACCTATTGCTGAATGACAGTTGGGTCAAGGAGGAAATTAAGATAGAAATTAAAAGATTCTTTGAACTAAATGATGAAGGGAACACAAGTTATCAAAATATGTGGGATACAGCTTAAAAGTCCTGAGAGGAAAATTCATAGCCATAAATGCCTGCATCCAAAAGACAAAAAGATCACAAATCAACAATCTAATGAATCATCTCAAGGAACTGGAAAAGGAGGAGCAAACCAATCCCAAACCTGGCATAATAAAAGAAATGACCAACAGCAGATCAGAACTAAATGAAATTGATAACAAAAGAACTATGCAGAAGATCAATGAAACAAAAATTTGGAACTTTGAAAACATAAACAAAATTGACAGGCCTCTCGCTAGATTAACCAAAACCAGAAAAGAAAAGACTCTAATAAGCTCATTCACAAATAAAAAAGGAGAAATTACAACTGATACCACAGAAATACAAAGTATCATCTCTGAATACAACAAAAATCTCTATGCATGTAAACTTGAAAATATAGAAGAAATGGACAAATTCTTAGAAACACACCACCTCCTAGGCTCACTCAGGAAGAAATAGAATTCCTGATCAGACCAATATCAAGTGCAAAAATTGAAGCAGCAATAATAAATCTTACAAAAAAATAATAAAGTTCCGGACCAGATGCTTTCATACCCGATTTTCCAAAACTACAAAGAATTGGTACTTATCCTGCAGAAATTATTTGAAAACATCAAGAAGGAAATAATTCTTCCCAACATGTTTTACAAGGCCAACATCACCTTGATACCAAAGCCAGGAAAGGACTCAACAAAATAAAAAACTATAGATCAATATCCCTCATGAATAAGATGTAAACATTCTCAATAAAATCCCACCAAACCAAATTCAGCTGCTCCTTAAAAAAATAATCCATCACAACTGAGTGGGCTTCACCCCAGAGATGCAGAGATGGTTCAACATACACAAATATATAAATGTAATTCAATACATAAATAGAAGCAAAAACAAAGACCATATAATTCTCTCAATAGACACAGAAAAATCATCTGACAAAATTCAGCACCCTTTCATAACAAGAACACTTAACAAAATAGGCATAGATGGAACATCCTCAAAATTATAAAAGCGATATAGGACAAACCCACAGCCAACATCATGCTGAATGAGGAAAAATTGAAACCATTCTCGCTTAGAACTGGAAGCAGACAAGGTTGCCAATTATCGCCACTTCTATTCAACATAGAGCTGGAAGTCCTAGCCAGAGCAATCAGACAATACAAGGAAATCAAAGGTATCCAAATAGGGGCAGAAAATGTCAAACTATCCCCTTTTGCTGACAATATGATCTTATATCTAGAAAACCCCAAAGATTCTGCCAAGAGAGTCCTGGAATTGACATATAAATTCAGCAAAGTCTCAGGTTACAAAATCAATGGACTCAAATTAGTAGCATTCCTATATGTCAACAACAGTCAAACTGAGAAACAAATCAAAGACTCAATATCTTTAACAATAGCAACAAAGAAAATAAAATACCTAGGAATATATTTAATTAAGGAGGTGAAAGACCTCTACAGAGAGAATGATGAAACACTAAGGAGGGAAATAGCAGAGGATGTAAACAGATGGAAAACGATACCATGTTCATGGATTGGCAGAATCAACATTGTTAAAATGTCTATACTGTCCAAAGTGATCTACAGATTCAATGCAATCACTATTAAAATATCAACATCATTTTTCACAGAAATAGAAAAAATAATTCTATGCTTCATACAGAACCACAGAAGACCCTGTATAGCCAAAGCAACCTTAAGCAAAAAGAACATATTTGGAGGCATCAATTTACCAGACTTCAAGCTATACTTGAAGGCTATAGTAACCAAGACAGCATGGTACTGGCACAAGAACAGAGACGTAGAGCAAAGGATCAGAACAGAGAACCCAGATATAAAACCTTCCTCATATTGCCATTAGATCTTTGACAAAGCAGACAAAAACATACACTGGGGAAAAGAATCCCTATTCAATAAATGGTGCTGGGAAAATTGGGCAGCCACACGTAGAAGACTGAAACAGGATCTGCACCTCTCACCACTCACAAAAATCAACTTACGATGGATAATAGACCTAAATCCTAAGTCATGAAAACATAAGAATTCTAGAAGAAAAGGTTGGAAAAACTCTTATAGACATTGGCCTAGGCAAAAGAATTTATGAAGAAGACCCCCAAAGCAATCACAGCAACAATAAAAGTAAATAATGGGACCTGATCAAATTAAAATCTTTTATACAGCCAAGGAAACTATCATTAGAGCAAATAGACAACCTACACAATGGGAGAAAATATTTGCATGATATACAGCCAATAAAGGGCTGATAACTAGAATCTATAAAAAAAACTCCAGAAAATCATTGAGAAAAAAATCAAACAACCCCATTAAAAAGTGGGGAAAGAACATAAACAGAAACTTTTCAAAAGAAGACAGACTAATGGCCAACAAACATTTGAAAAAATGCTCAACATCCCTAATCATCGGGGAAATGCAAATCAAAACCACAATGAGGTATCACTTAATTCCAGTGAGAATGGCTTTTATCAAAAAGTCCCAAACAACAAATGCTGGCGTGAATGTGGAGAGATAGGAACACTCATACGCTGCTGGTGGGACTGTAAACTAGTACAACCGCTATGGAAAGTAGCATGGGGATACCTCAAAGAGGTATTAGAGATTTAGAGGTGGATGAAAAAGAAGGAAGACCCTTCTCTGGCAGTAACAGCAGAGAGACAAGCTGCATGTCACAGCAGATGAGTGCCTAAAACCACCAGCTCCGTGCACCAGTGAGCTTCCCAGACCTTTGCATTCCCAGCCCTCCAAGTGGTGCACCAGCCTCTAATTCCCTGGATTGAAGTACATCCTACTTTTAATACCTAAGTAGGCTTCAGTTTTCCTACTGGAATTGTATAAGCAGAGAAAGTTGAAATGCTCTTTGGAAACAATCGGGGCAAAATAATGGCAGGTTCCAGAAGTGAAACAGAGCATGGTCCAGGAATCCTGGGTCATGAAATTTGAGAGTGAGACTGTTTATATCACAAAGGATGTACATCAAATATTTAGCTGAAATTCTCATTTGACAACTGTAAAAGATTTTAAAACATCTTTACCACTAATTCATATGTTGGCCTGAATTTACAATGTTTCTCATAAATTTGGAAATGCTTTAAGACAAAACATTCCCGAAGTATCTCATATCACACTTCTCATTTAGTGCTAAAGAAAAATGCTTTCAAATTTTTCCATTTTAAATCAATTGATCTTTGATACTATTAAAAAGGTCTCACCTCTATGGGCATTTTTTTGTGTATGTGCCTTACTAGAAGATCCTTCATGTTTCGTGTATTTTTTTTAGTCTTTTCCTTACAATTTTCAATAAAACTTTCCATAACCAAAGTAATAATTTATTAAATATTTTACCTTCTCTCAAACTAAACATGGTTTTCTTATTTTTGCAAGAATTCAAGCTGTTTTATAGCTGGCCAAGTCACAAACTGAGATCCTGCTAAAAATTGTTTAGAATTTTTTTTTGGACATTAAATTCTGGCACCAGGGGACTAATTTTGCCAATTCTGTTTTTAATTGTTGGAAGAAAGCTTTTTATCAAGCTCCCTATGTATTTGCTGACAGTCTCTTAATATAGTATGCTTCATCATCTTCCCATTTTTTTTGCACAACAAACAGCTTTTTTTGGTTTTGCTGCACTGTAGTATATTGCAATTGCTATCACACTAATTATGAAATTTGTAACATATCTTCTGCCAGTCTATATTTCTCTTTCCTGTTCTGGTTGTGCTAGTACTAGCTTAATCATCTCCATTCAATTCTGTATCACTGTTACGGCTTCATATTAAAATTAAAAATTTGTCCATACTTATCTTTAAATTAAAAATTAATTTAATTGTATCATAAATAAAATAATAATCAATATTTAAATTTACTTTACATACATTTGCAATGTAGATAAATGTAACTGTAACTCATGCTGTCTACATAAAATATTTATTTATTTATTTATTTTTTATTTTTCTTTTTAGGTAGAGACGGGGTCTTGCTCTTGCTCAGGCTGGTCTCGAACTCCTGAGCTCAAGCGATCCTCCTGCCTCAGCCTCCCAGAGTGCTAGGATTACAGGCATGAGCCCCCATGCCCAGCCAACGTAAAATATTTAAATAAAAATATTACATCACTGGTGAGAAAATATTATTCAAACTAAATCAGTGCATTGACATTGACTAGACCAGTGATGTTTCTATGCAATGCTAGAAACAATCCATGTGGCAATACATTCTCACTGCAATGCAGCAATACGGATGCTCCTCAACTTATAATGGGTCTCCATCCTGATAAAGCCATCATAAGGTGAAATATTGTAAGTTGAAAAGGCACTGACTACACCTAACCTACTGAACAGCACAGCCTAGTAACAGTACACTGTAGAGCACCGGTTGTTTACCCTAGTGATCCCATGGCTGACTGGGGCAGCTGCAGCTTGCTGTACTGCCGTCTACTGAAGGCATCCCTCTTACACCATTGTGAAGTCAAAAACCGCAAGTCGAACCAAAAACCGTAAGTCAAACCATCAGAAGTCAGGAACCATCTGTAAAATCTTTAATGAAGCAACAGTTGGAATAAAGTGTGTTTCCACCAAAACAGTAAAGTTGCGTTTCATGGTAAAATATTTTACACTATATAAGTTGTTAAATTTAAACTAATTATAACTAAATACAATTAAAAATACTATTTCTCAGGTATACCCCTATATATCAAGTGCTCAATAGCAACATGTGGATAATGGCTGCCTTTTTGGATACTGTAGTTTCTAGAAAATACTCAAACATGTGGACTTTAAACATGCACTTCTAAATAATCCACAAGGGAATAAAGATGTGGCAGGGATACAGAAAGTATTTGAAACTGAATGAGAGTGAAAACAGAGTGTATGAAAATTTGTGAGACACAGATAAATATGCCTAGGGGAAATTTTACAGCTTTATATTCTTCTATTGGAAAGGAAGAATTTTTAAATAGTGTATAGGATGCTGTAGATAATATATTGTGGAGGCCCTAGATGGTATTATCTTCTGCAAAATACTGAGTTTGTGCCAGCAGGCACTTAAATTACTGACAGATGGCTTTTGCCTTAGGAAGGCTTGATTTTAGATGTCATTAGCAAGGGTCTGCTTTAACTTTGCTCTTCCTTCTAGGGCAAATCTTTCAGTTCTGAAACGCAGTTCTCACTCCTAAAGTATGACCCTTTTGGCATTTCAGTGGAAATCTCCAAGTCTACCAAAGCCCTCTAACTTGGTGCACTGGAACATGAAATTCTCTTTGCTGCTGTGGACACCTGGTGCTGTCTCTGATAAACTCTGTCAGCCTCCAGATACATTTTCCCCTAGACTGCTCTGCACTGTAGAGTTCAGGGGCAGCCAAGGATTTAAAGGCAGTTCAGATGCAGAGATTTTGGTGCCCCCCAACCCCAGTCTGTGGCTCTTTTCTTTTGAGGAGTCCGTCATCAATCTCTACCTACTCTGGCTGCCCCAAACTCCATCCTCTCACTAGTCAGGCCCCTCTAAATCTCTGACTAGTGCTATCCGTTCATTGGCATGACTGGGTAGTGCCCTCAGGGGAAAAGCTGCATCAAGGTGGGACTAGTGTGGTCCCCTCATCTTAGGGGTCAAGTTCTCTATTAGTGTTCATCACATTTGGTCACTTCCCACTGTCTTCAAAGTTATTAAGTATTATTATTATAATTGTTGTTGTTTTAGAGATGGGTTCTCAGTATGTTACCCAGGCTGGTCTTGAACTCCCGGCTTTAAGTGATCCTCTGGCCTTGGTCTCCCCAAGTGCTTGGATTATAGGCATGAGCCACTGTGTCTGGCTATTGTTTTACTCTTAACTATTTTGCATTTTCTGTATAATTTATAAATGTTATCACAGAAAGGTTGGAGAGAAACCCTCCTTCACAGCTGCTTTGACCCATCAAGGAGGAAAAAACTCTACTGATTCAAAGGAGGCTCCAAGTTCCTGTTTTTCATCCTTCACCTCAGTGTAGAGATATTTCTAGAAAACAACAAATTCTAAAGGTTGCCATTATCACAGCCTTGGCCAAGACAGTCCTCTGTGGTCACCACCACTCCACCACTTCTTTTTTACTGCTATGTAGGCTGCAGAGTTTCTAGAACATTCCCACACACGCCTTCCCCATTCTTCTCTGAGGCTGAGGAAGTGATAGCTATGCAGCAACATCTATCCTTCTGCCTAAGATGTTGAAAGGCATCTTCACTGCTGTTTAGTCATAAAAGAGAGAAAATATCATATTTGAGGTAATTAAAAACCTTTTTTTTTTTTTTTGAGACAGAGTCTCACTCTGTTGCCCGAGCCAGAATGCCATGGCATCAGCCTCACTCATAGCAACTTCAAACTCCTGTGCTCAAGCGATCCTCCTGCCTCAGCCTCCCAAGTAGCTGGGACTACAGCCATGAGCCACTAGGCCCGGCTAATTTTTTCTATATATTTTTAGCTCTCCAAGTAATTTCTTTCGACTTTTTGGTAGAGACGGGGTCTCGCTCTTGCTCAGGCTGGTCTCGAACTCCTGAGCTCAAACGATCCACCCACCTCGGCCTCCCAGAGTACTAGGATTACAGGCGTGAGCCACCGCGCCTGGCCTTAAAAACTATTTTTAACGAATGACATGTTAGGGAGTATGAGAATGACATATTTTGAGTTACTTGCCATTTAGTTACTGGGTAGATCTCATTTAGTCCAAAGCTTGTATTTTCTGTTACAAAATTAATTAAGCTAATAGAGTTGAAATAATAACATCTACGTTTTAAAAATGTGTCTCCTATGCTAACAGAAATGCAAATGATTTTTAGCTTCTACTTCAATATCTCTGGGGTTTTGAGTCTGTTCACTTAGAAACAAAATGGCCTCGATTAACTTATGCTTGAAGTATTTACTAATTCCCTCAAACTTAATATATAAATGTAAAACAATTCCAACTAGAATATCAATAGGGTTCTTTTTGGGAAATGAGACAAGCAATTTTAACTTTCACATAGAAGAATAAATGCCTGAGAATAACAAAATACAAAATTATAGACTAAAGAGAAATTGGCTCACCACATTATAATCAAAGCCACTGTAATCAAATCAATATTTTATTCACATAGGAGTAGAAAAGTAGAAGACACAAACTAAAATGAACATTCTGACATAAATCTTAGGGAGTATGAGAACTGAATATATGATAAATGTTGCATTTTCAGTTCAGTGGGAAATCGATCACTTATTTAATAAATGGTTGTGGTACAAAGGCTATCTTAGCATACACCAAAATATGTCTCTCTTCTGCTTTGAGATGCTTTTCTGAATCTTTCAGCAAAAGAAATACTTAAGCTTTCTCAGGCATCTGCTGCGTCTGGGGAAGACGGATGGTGGGCTTCAGAGCGGGAGGCCGCAGGATGTCGGACAGCAGATGAGCATCCAGACAGACCTGACGCTGCGTCCTCTTGATTTCTGACCGTCCCCCAGCATGGTCACCACCACCTCCACTTCCCATCCCTCCCAGGAGAAGGCATCTACACAGAGATCCTCTGCCACTCAGCTTGAAGAGGGATATATTAGGAGGCATTTTCCCACTTCCTCCTATCCTCCTCTCATCCATTAATCAAACTCCCCAGGAACATCTTGAACCTCAAAGAGGTTGAGGTGCATCTGAGGTGCATCAGCTTCCTCACACAGGCAGACAGCTTTCTATCTGAGGCCAGAGCCAGGCCAACATCCTGTTCCCTTTCCATTCTGTACAGTACTGCTTTTATGAGCCCTGTCTGAAGGCTGTAGGAACAGCCTTCCAGGAAGACACCCCTGGGCTGCAAAGTTCTCCCAAACACCATGCAAGCTGCCCCACAAGATGTTTGTCATTCAACTGCTTTCTTTGCACCTTTCATCCCTGCCTCCTCCCATTCGGTCCCCACAAATACTTGCCAGGGAGCCCACTGGCCCACTCAGACACTCACCCCACCCACACTCTCCCCACTGCCAAGGGAGAGGGGGGGGCTGCAGGTAAGAGGAGGCAGGTTGAGAGTAGCTTTGCCTCTGACACCAGAAGGCAGACATCATGACAGGGCCCTGCAGCCCAGGGAGAAGGGGAAGTACCAGATGCACACCCTCCTCAATGTAAGCCACCTGGCACCTCTAGGGGCCTCCATGTCCCGTAGCCAGGGCTGGGGTCCACCTTCTTGATCAGGGCCTGCCTTGCTGAATACCCTGCCCCTGACTTCACTCATCTTTGCCATTAGGAAGCTCCCAGGGGACTTGCTTGTCACTGTTGAAGAGTGAATAAAAGGGCTGCTCCTCCTGCCCCTTCCCTGTTCCTGCTCCCTCTCCTGCCCAGCCCAGGATCCCTTCCTCCCCACGTCTCAGAGGCACCGCCAACTCTACCCAAAGGACACAGAAGGTGCCTTAACAGTCATTGTGCCTGCCCCCTTCGCAGGCAAGGACAAGAGCTGTGAAGTCACCTGGTCAATGGCTCACACCGAGTTGCTGGGTCAACCTTGGCCAGGAAGTTGTGGGAGTCACAGGAAGAAAAAGACATAGGCCTGCCCTCAAGAAGCTTGCGTTCTGTCATGGCACAGACAAGTACCCCCAAGAAATGCAGGACCATGAGATGGAAGGCCCCATATGCGGGCAGTGTGCTGCTGGAGCACAGAGTGGGGATGCCCCAAATGTTGTGGAAGAAGGAATGAAGGACCTGGGATGTGAGCTGGGCACTCTGGACCCTGTCCTCCAGCCCCCTTCCTCTCTCACCGCACCAGACGCTATGGCCTGGAGACTGGGCAGTGCTCCAAGGAATAGAGAGAGCAACAGGGGTCGGGCACAGGGGTGCAGGGGCTGAGGGAGTCCCTGGCTCAAGTCCAGCACAGGCTCAAAGGGTCAACCCTCCCTAGCAGGCGCTGGTGAATTTTCTGATTCCTCTGAATCCGGCACAGCCCTTCCTTCCAGCCAGGACTCGTGGAGGAGCACTTCCTCTGAGCCTTGCCCCCGGGTTGTCTGTCTCTGTTGCACTTCTTTGAGCAGAGAGTTTTGCCGGGCGTGTTGGTAAGCCGCGCTGTGGTAGCAGCAGCCCTCGTTCTCCCACAAGATCTCCTCGACCTTGCCCATGAGCTCCTGCAGCTGGGCCTCCCGCTCCGCGGCCGTGGCCCGGTTGTTGAAGCCGCAGTGGCGCCACAAGCACTCCAAGTCCAGCTGGGCCAGGCCCTCGTGGTCGGTCTCCCGCAGGTACCTGTCCAGGGAGCCGCCGTCCAGGTCTTCCTTTCGGGTGAACACCAGGACGGTGTGAGCCAGGACGTCCTCCCCGAGGACCTCCTGCAGGCGCGTCACGGCGCGCAGGTCCTCCTCCGTGAAGCGGCCCAGCTCGGTCACCAGCAGCACGGCGTGCGGCCCCGGGGCGCAGGCGGCGAGAACCTGGCACACGGCGGCCGCGCCCGGCTGTCCCCGCGGACACAGGATGTCGGGCGTGTCGATCACCTCAAGTTCCGTCCCATCCCACTCCCGGCTCCCTGTCTGGGCGGTCCTGGTCACGGGTCTGGCACTAAGCTTGGACTCAAACACCTCCCGGCCAAGGATGCTGTTTCCTGTTGCGCTTTTCCCACTTCCGGTTTTCCCCACCAGCAGGAGCCGCAGTCTCCTTGGGGACTGTTGTTTCTCCCTCTCACCTGGAAGCATCAAAACAAAGCAGAGGGAGCTGGGTTAGCACCCATCCAGTCCATTTATCCGCATCAGGAGCCCCTGGGAGCTCCCGTACGTCAGGGGCAGGTTGTCCTGCGTTGGGGTAGGAGACAGGAAGGCCAACGTCGGCCAAGAAACCTGCCCTGGGCTCAGGTCTTGGCCTCGAAGAACCTAGGTGGGTTGGTCCTTGAAGGTGGGGCTGAACATTCTCACCCACCATCCGCTGAGAGAGGAGACGGAGAAGCCAACCAAACACTGAGAAACCTAATATCAAGATTTTTAGGTGTGACTGGGGCAGAAGGCAGGAAGGGCATTCTCTCCTGGCCTTGCGGGTCCCAAGACCCGGAGTACATAAAGAAATGATGAATAATAGTTGGTTGCCAAGTCTGGTCCCCACTGAATACATTGATGGGTCTCAGATGACAGGGCACTAAGCCTCCAAAGGCAGTGTGGGCACCTTCTTCTCCTGAGTCTTTCCCCTCATTTTTGGCTGGTGTAAAAAAGGGCCCTACCTCAAAGGCCCTCCAGTGGTGGCTGAGGTGGTGGCTCAATCTCTGTGACTGGGGCACATAGCTGCCTTTGCAGGCACAGCAGGTGGCAGAGCACTGTCCCACCTGCACATCCAATGAGCCCCATCTGTACCTGTCTCATGTGTCCCTTGGGCGAGGGAAGTAGTGTTACCTCCTGACAGCTCTCCTGTAGGATCCTGGGACAGTTCTCCTGGAGGATTGTCCTGGGGAATCTGTTCGTATTCTTCTTCTTCCATCTGGAGAAAACAATAATATGTTTCATTGATTTTCCAACTGAGTTTTAACAGGCCCTGCCTTTTGCCTCTCTCTTGCCAGAGGGAAGTTTTTTGCATTACTATAGGGGTGGGGGTGGAGTGAATGAGGAGAGGGGTGCAGGGGTCTGAGACTCTCTGCTGGCTTTAGGGACCCTATTCTCGCCACCGCCCCACTGTGGTCTCGATCATGAATTTAAGAGGTTTAATGGAGAAAGGTGCAACCGGTCCAGAACCTGAGGAGTGCATGGAATTCGTATAGACAGAGGGTCTGGAGCTGTTCTGGGAGAAGGAGGAGGAGGAACAGAGGCACAGAAGCAGGTGTGATTTGGATCCTTTGTGTCCCAGGAGCAGCAGGAAGGTCTGTGTGGCCATGTGCCTGGAGGGCATGAATGGGCAGGAAGTCAGTGGGAGGGGACAGCTCAGTGGGCCTTGGGGACAGACTCTGGAGAAGGCTTGTCAGTGAGGACTGCAGGAGATTGAGCTGGTTGGCCAGTTGTGAGGAAGATGACAGCCACTGAGACCTTCACAGTGCGGGGCAGAACACTGCTGGAAGGAAGCCAGAGGCCTCCGTGCTCAGTGGAGATGCAGCCATCAGTGAGCTCAGCCATCAGTGTGTGTGTTGGGCCTGAACTAGATGCTCATGAAGGTCTCTTCCCCTACAAGATCTCAACACACTTTAGAATATTTTTTTGGAGCAACTCTTGGTCCTTTCTGCAAACAAGGGCCACATCATTCCCAACCAGGAACTCCCGTCACCCTTCCTGTGAGAGAGCAATGTGTCCTCACTTCATAGACTAACATAATTCTCTACTTCAAGAGCCCATAGTGTTGTATCTGCTTGGTTTTCTCTGTGGGATTGGGGAGGAACCTGCATCCCCATGACTGTTTTTCCAGAATGTGTAGAATATTCATAGCCAGATGAAACAGATCCTGAGGAAGGCTCTAGGGTGTGGGAAAGCCTAACTCCAGGAGGACCTCAATAGGCACAGTTGTCTTATTGCCACAACATTGTTGGATATTTGTTCTACTCGGTTCACCTGGCAAACACTCCAGTCCTCTCCAAATCCCAGGAGCTAGCCAGTAGGAGGCCAGTGTGGATATTGCTTTATGACTGATATCTTTATACAGCACAGGTCAGCTCTAAAATGGCAGGCTGGGGATGGAGGTAGTCCAGGAAGGCTTGGCGACTTTCCAGGAAGAGACAAAGCAGGCCCAGTGGACAGCCTCACTGAGACCTGGACAGCCACATTCTGGGACGAAACAGTATTTCACCTTTCAAAGGGAGGGCAGTGCCTCCTAAATCTGTGAACTGGTGGCCTACAAACTGTAGACCCTCCCCATCTCTTTGTCCCTGGCTTCCTGACATCCCTGGTAGGAACTGAGGCAGCTCTCCACCAACATAATCTCATTCTTCCTAGAAAGAAGGGTGGCTTAACAGAAAACCATGGCTGGGTGGGACTAGGCCTGGGGTGGGAGGCACCTGGGAGCATCTGTGCCCTGCATGGCCCAGAAAAATGGGCCTGCATGGAGGCGCCTCACTATCTCCACCTAGACCCCGCCCTGAACAGCACGTCACACATTCATCACACTTTTTATTTTTTGTCTCCAACTCAGAAGATGGAGCAGATATAACCAACCTTGCCATGCTATTCAGAAAGAAAGCAAAAAACACAGAAGTATCTTGCCAAATATTAAGCAGTAAGTTGCCGCACAGCACAAAGTTCTCCTGACTTGTTGGTCATAGTTCTTTCTATCACATCACAAACACACACACACAAATATACATAGACAACACACACATCACTCCCACAAACACACATACATGCAAACACACACACATGCACTCACACACACTCAGACTTACCACTGGGCCAACCCACAGCAAAAGGAAGGGCCGCGTTACCCATCTCCCGTGCCACACTTGTGAACCTGTCTCTCCCTTTAGGGCCAACACCTGGTAAGCTCCTCGTGGGAGAAGACGGAGGAGGCAGAGGAAAGCTTCCAAGGCTAAGGTATATGAACGTGTGGAAGACAAGGCCAATGTTTGCTTACGTTTTTCAGCAAATTGTGATCCGGGAGCTAGAGATCCCAGCCGGAGAACTGCTCTTGAGAGAACAGCATCTGCTGCGAGGGAGGAGGGGCAGGAAGTGGGCAGGAACACGGGCCAGGAGGGTTGGGCCCTCCAAGTCAGAAAGTCACGTGCTTGCGCTGTGTAGCCTCAGAAATAGAAAAAACAGGATAGTACTGGTGGGATTCTTTTTATCCTGAACCAGGATTATTACTAGAACTCAGAGGCTTAAACAGCAGCAGATCCCTCAGAAAATCTGTGTCAGAAAAAGTGATTTTTTACTGAGTTCTCTTTTTTTGAACTTTGCCCACTTCCCAGGGAACTCCTCCACTTCAGCACTGGGGGAAACATTCATTGTCTACTTTCTTCCGCTAACCTCTCCTTCCTTGTTTCTCTCAGAACAAGGTCTGATGTTCATTCTAAGGCATAAATCATTGATAATTTCAATTTTTATATCTCCTGGAAGATTTGCACTCTAAAAAATGCAAGAGAATGTCTAAAACGTAGAATTAAAAAGAGCACTTGTATGGGGAGAAGGGTATTTTAGACGTGGACAATGGGAGAAAAAAACCTCAACATCCTCAAAAACATTCTCTAGGACTTTACCAACAGATCTGACCACCCTAATTAAAAGGAGGCCATTGAAGGAAGAAATTGAGAACATTTGAGCATAGGCGATGATATCGTTATCATATGATTTTAAAATGTTGATTCCCTCAAAAATCCCACTTGATCTAACATAGTAGTTCTAATTTTCTCTTGTTCTATTCTAGTTGATATCCATGGATTTCGACAATTACTACATAGTGTATATATCTTCCAATGTTCTACTTTAAATTATTCTATAAATGCCTTAACATGAATAATTCTTAGAAGTCATGTGTTGGTCTTTACTATTCCTTCCATGGCCTACATAATTAGAATATTATTACTCCACCCATAACTGAAATTAACCATCCATTTTGAACTCTAATGGTTGCCATTTTCTGAAGGCTGACCCTGGAGGGTTGCCGAGACCTGCAGCTCACTGAGCAGGCACGAGATCCACTTAGCATTCAGCCACCAAAATTTTGGAAGTGTTTGTTACTGCAACATAATCTGGTCTAACCTGACTGATACAGAATGTAAATCTGATGTTGGTTGTTTTGTTTGTTTGTTTGTTTGTTTGCTGACTCTCACTTTTGGTGATTTCTTTTCTAGAGGAATGTTCACAGTCTTTGTGAATTTGAATATCGACATCCTGAGGACTGAGATCAAGGTGGCTTTACTCTAGAGAGGGTTTGCATATATTTTTATCGGGAACTGACAAGGGGTGCTGGTGCTACTGAACCAAGACCACTTAAGCCCCCTTCTGAGATCTCTGGCTTAATCCAGAAGTCCCCCAATCTACAACTCACTTTACAGCTGAGTCCAGATTTAGGCTTCAGAGACTAAGGCTGAGATATTCATTTGCCCTTAGGGCTACCAACCTTCCCTTTAAGTTTATGGCTCACAGCTCCCATTTCAGTTTAAGTTGTGTTTTTTTTTTTGACTACTTTTTTAGTTTTTGCCGACATGGTGTTGTCACTCACTTCCTGCAAGCGAAATAATATTGTCTGTTGTTTTGTGGAGGGAGGGCCTCTCTATGCTAATGTCTCAAGCATAGTATATCTACCAAGAGTGTAATTTACAGTCCCTGTCATTGTCTTGTTTCTCAAACCTCATCCCTTGACTGGAACCCAGTCACCTGGCCCCAACCTAGTTGCAAGGGAGGCTGGGATATGAGAGGAGCACATGGACTAATGGTCTTGGACACACCATCCAGCTCTGAGGTTTGGGAACAAAAACTAGTCACAGTTACAATTAAATAGCTAAAAAAACAAACCCACGTGGTTAATAAAAAAGAATGGTGACTATAAAAATAATAAGTAACATTTTAAACAGCACTTACCATATACTGGGTACTGTTTTAAATGCTTTACATGTTACTTCATTTACTCCTCATGGTAATCCTACAAGGAGGAAACTAAAGCTCCAGAACAAGTTCCCACGATCCCACTGGAGCTAGCATGGGCTCCGGACAGACTGGGTAAAAGAGAAAGAAATAACGCTCTCTCTGCAAAGAATATTGCCATGGTCCAAAGTATCTGAAATCACATATGGAGTCCCTCCTCCAACCCCACAGACTCTTTACCCAAAACAATAGTAAAAGATGAATAAGGTAAGGCTTTGATTTTGAGATGCTGTAAAAATTCTTAACTCTTAAATATTTAATCACACATGGGCTAGCACTTGTCATACAAAGTTCGTTATTTCCTTTTCACATACTTACTCAGATGGGAATGTGCCCTGACTTGTCTGCTGATGCCTGAAGGAGAATGGCCGACATGGAACAGAGCTGCAGTAGCCAATACACATGTGAAGTGATGGTTAATTTTATATATCAACTTGGCTAGGCTGTGGTGCCCAGTTCTTTGGTCAAATACCAGTCTAGATGTTGCTGTGAAGGTATTTTTTTAGCTGCAACTAATATTTAAATCAGTAGACTTTGAGTAAAGCAGATTACACTCCATAATGCATAATGCAGGTGGGCCTCATCCAATCAGTCAAAGGAGTTAAGAGTAAAGACTGAAGTTCCCCAAAGAAGAAGGAATTCTTCCTCAAGACTGAAACATAGAAAACCTGCCTGGCTTGACCGGTGAATTTGGACTCAAGGCTGCAACATCAGCTTGCCCCGGAATTTCCAGCCTGGCAGCTTGTCCTATGGATTTTGGACTTGCCAGACCCCACAATTGTGTATGCAATTCCTTAAAATAAATCTCCCCCTTTTGCTCTTATCTTTTATCTCTTCTCTGTCTCTCTCTTTTTCTGGTTCCATCTCTCCTTGTCTCCTCTCTTTCTCTCTTTGTCTCTGTCTCTTTCTCTCTCGATAGATACACATGTAGGTGCAAATACAGACATGGATATTTTAGAGATATAGATTGGATAGATAGATGCCACTGGTTCTGTTTCTCTGGAGAACTCTGACTAACACACCACAGAACAGCAGTGAGGATGACAGCTGCTGAGCTGAAGCCAGCCTGGGTCTGCTGAAACCCATCCAAACCACAGACAGGAGTGACAAATGTGTGAGTGAGCCACTGGGCTTGGAAGTAGTTTGTGGTACAGCATTATTGTTGCACAAGATAATGAATAGGCCATCAATCCCTTTTTCATTGAGCGTTCTTATGTGAATGATGCCTTATCAGCATCTATGAAGGTGATCAAATGATTTTACTCCTTACATTTATTAATATGATGAATTATGTTGTTAGATTCCCTAATATTAATCCATATTTCCATTACCAGAAAGAACTTTCTTGGTCATGACATATTATGTCTTAATGTTGTTGAATTTTGTTTCTGATAGTTGTTAATTTTTTCATTGATACTTATAAGTAAAAATGGCTGCATTTTCTTGTTTTGTGGAGTATTCATCATTTGTCTGGTTTATGTATCAAAGATATAACCAGTACAGAAGACAATGAACCATATCTTGAAAATGGGAAGTAGAATACACACACTTGAGGAAATATCTATCCATTCAATCACACAGCTATATTTTATCAATCACATCCCAAATAGATCCAAATGCATAGTGAGTCAAAAAATGTAGGTTTTGATCTCTCACATGCCTCTCCTGCCTGAAGGGTCTCAGCCAGTGCTGCCATCCTGAAAGCTCAGAGTCCCTGATTCACTGGCAAGGGATCCCATGTAACATCACATCAGACCAGGAAACTGTCGAGAACCGTGAAGGGTCTGAGATTTTACACTACACCTAAGCTAACAAGTTAGCCTACTGACAGGTTCATGGGTACTGGGAGAAGACATGAGACCTCTGGGTCAGAGACAAAAGATCATTTATTACTTTCATGTATGCCAAAGTGGGTTTATATAGGAGTAGACTTCCCCAATAACTTCTAAATTCATCAGAAGGTCTGAGTTATTCATGGCCACTCAAGCACGCTCATGTAAGTTAAATAAATATCCATGATGTAGACGGACTCTACTTAGACATGGTGCCTTTGTAACGTGCACAAATTAACAGCATTTTATGTTGGCCCTGCTAAAGTGTATTCAAACTGAAGTCTTTATCCCTAATTCTTCCTTCGACAGCTCATGATCCAGTAGCAGTGGTCTGCTTCACTCTCCAGATACACACTCCAGGCTTGCTCGGTTGTTTCTGGCAAGGTTTGGCCCTGAGAGAGTTACTATGCAGTTCCTCGAGCAGCTTCTGGATCTAACCACCATCTGTAAGCTGTGCTGAGAGGCCTGCAGAGCCCTGGGCCTCCCCCCAGACACACTCTCAGGGTCCCATCATATCTCTGCTCCCCACAGTGGCTCACCTTGGTGGAAACACTTTCATTATGCACTGATTGCCAATTTGTCTGAGTCCAGTGAGATGGAATATCCATATACAAGTTATACGAGGCAGAGTTATTAGGTACAGGTAGGTAGAAGGGACAACAGAAGTCTAGGGGTCATTGTGAGCTGGTCTCCCAAGGCTCAGGAAAGCTGCCTGTGGTGGATGGAGTCTTGACAGCATGTGCCCCACTTGCACTGCAACTGGGGGACCCCAAAAAGCAGCCCACCCTGGTTTTATACCCTGAAGTAACCAGAATTGCTGCAATAAAGCATTGAAGGACACCTTGATTTGGGGGGGAGGGGTGGGATCTAGAACAGTTGTCCCAGCTCCCCCTTATCTCAAACAGTTGCATTCCCAGCCTGTTCATCAATTATTCCTGAGAACTACAGGTGAGAAAGCAGGGGAATTGGGTTGATCCAAGGCCACTCAGAGAAGTGTCCTACACCCGACTCCATGTGTGTATCTTCTCTGCACCCCAGGGATATGAAAGACCCTGGACTCTTTTTCAGAGGCAGTCGAGGAGCTATTATGTTCACGCATCAGGAAGGAGGCCTAGAAAGGCTTTGTGAGGGACCTCACAGTGGAGGCGATGACTATGCGGATTGGCAGACGTGGAGACCGAGGTTGCAAGTGAGAATGTCTCTACAGAAGAGGAAGGAGCAGCCACATGAAATCCCAGGGTGACAAAGGGTTTTAATTTCCTCCTTTTCATGACCTTTTCTTTTTGCAGCCTGCTCTGCTCACAGGGGCTTGATAAAAGTGTATATTCTAAGCTCCTGAAATTGACCCTGACCCACAGGACTCTCCTGTTGGGGTTTGCATTGGGGCAGACGGTGGCGGCAGCTGGGTGGTTAAATCTCTTGACAGTGGCATCTAGTTCTCAATGTCACTGTGGCCTGATGCCTTTCACCTTACCACAAGCAACTTAGTGATGTTTAGGGAAGGGGAGGAGCAGATTACTTATAGCCGATTTGCTGTTGAGACCCCAAGGTCCCCCAACCTTGGAAAATGGAACGAAATGGGAATGGAAGACCTACATGTCTATGTTTATATTTACACAGAATCATGGTGGGCTCCCACAGTTTGAAATGGAGATTCTTTTGATTGATTTTTGTTTGCATTTGAGTTGGTTGTTTTGTTTGTTGTTTGTTTATTTTTACGAGTATCAAGTGGTTATTTCTTTAAAACATAATGCAGAAATTCTAAAAAATAAGACTGTTAGCAGTTTAGACACTACACCTGGGTGTCAGATCCGGCATGGCAGAGTAAGGGTGGAAGGACTTGCTCCAACTACATGGTCCTGTTGCTGGCTCCCAAGCGAGTCAAAGGCTCATTGTTGGAACTGTTTGAATGAGGCCCTGTGTGGGTTTCCAGACTCAGAGAAAAACTCCTGTTATCCCTGGGCCAGCACCAGCCTGAGGAGGGGTCTGCAGAGGGGTTTGGGCACATTCCACAAGGTCTCCCCGGGGAGATCCCCTCTGTCCCAGCCTGCCCCACTAACCCATCCCGAGCACCACCCCAGGTGCAGGGGAGGGCCCATGAGCCCCTATTCTAACTCTATCCTGTGCAGGGACCAGAGTATTATGTGAAGGGTAAAGTAGAGGAGGTGAGACAGGAAATGGCTGTGGCGGAGACAGGGGGTAGTGTTGCCGCACCCACAGGTAAGTTTAAACAAACAGTCTTGTTCTCCATAATTTGAGACGGTTCTGGGAAATGCACTAACATCAGTTGTGTAACTCGGACTTCCTGGAGACATGCTGAGATGCACATGAACAAAAACCCATATAATGTCTAATAAAGTCGCACAAACTTTTGTGGGTGACAGATGATGCTTATAAAGAAGAGATGTTGCATTGCCAAAGAAAAGGAAGAACTGAAAATGGTAGAAGATACTGTTCCAACCTCAGGGCAAAGCCCTCGGGAGCGGGACCGTTCCTGAGTCTTGACACACTTTCTTCTTGTCCTAGTCTCCTGGGCAGACTTTGCTCCCCATGATAGTGAGGAATAGGTAAGGGTTCAGGGGCTTTACAGTGCATGGTGTGGTTTGTGCTGGGGTCAGAAAGGAGTGGCAGGAAGAAGGGGCTGAGTTCCAGCGTCTCACAGCACAATCTGCCTCCCTGGGCATTCTGTGGCAAGAGGGGGACAAAGCTGATGTTCTGACCCTTCAATTTCTCTGACTCAACGCTTCTGTGCTGAACCCAGGGAGTCAGAAGCCCAGGACTAGGGGGCTTTGACTGCTCCTGCTCCTGCCAGGGCTCTCCACTGAAGCCCCCCAGAGTCATCAGTGTCACTCCCCTGGTCTGGTCTCCATCAGGGATCACAGGTCCTTGAACCAGCCTTGTGGAGTTCCAGCTGTGTTCCCACCGGCTCTCTGAGAACTGCATCAGTGCTGACGTGTTAGCGGGCCAGGCCGTGCTAATGGGTGAGCAGGGTTTCATGCTTACAGGGTAGGGCCAGAAACAAAGAACTCAGGATGTTGCAGTAGGAAAAGACCTGAGCTCACTTACTGCAATCCTCACTTTAACCTTAAAACAAGTGAGGCTCAGGGGCGTTATGAATCTTGCCCCAGGGCATGGCATGCTGTGGCAGCATTGTGCCCATAGCCTTCATCTTCTGACATCAGGCTATTGCTATTTCCACTGTGCTGTGCACTGACTTCGGGAGACACAAATGCCAAGGCACCACCGGGAAAGTCTGTGCTGACTGTGGAAACCAGGGCCACCGTGCTGATGGAGGGGTCCTAATGTTACTGACACAGTCCTGACTGGTGCTATCGTACCCCTCAGAAAGGAAGGATCCAAGGTGTTCATGGAAAGGAGTAGAGATTATTTTAGGAGAAAATGGGCAGGAAAGTCCCTCTATCCTTTAATAAAGTAGAACGAGGGCTTGAAGTTGATTCTCTCCCCTCTGTTGACATCATTACGATACTCTTGGTGGAAATTCAAATTCCTGTCATAGCATGAGAATGTCTGATGGCAGTGGGCCATGCCGATAGGGAAAGGGTCTCGCAACCATTTCCGAGTGCCCGAGCCTCCTCCGTCTCTCTGAACAAGAAATCACGGCTTATTCTCCAGACTGAATGAACTAAAGCAAATTCCTCTGCAGAGATGCTAAGCTCGGAGAGGGTAAGACCTGAGCGTGGGAGAAGCTGGGAGAAGCTGGGCTGGCCGCTGCGGCATGTGCTTACACCGTGGAGCATGGAGCAGGCTCTGGGAGGAGCGGGGCAGGATCTGGAGTGGCCGTCCAGGAAAGCCAGCGTCTTTGCTCTACTCTGCAACCTGCCGGACCCATTGGCTCCGGTGCAGGGCAGGAATGGGGGAAGGTGTTCCTATAAGGCTGGATATTTCAGATTCCCTGACGTAGTAGGGTGAGGAGCCGGGCCCAGGGTTGTTAGCAGGACACCGGGCAAGAAAGAGAGAGCAGTGAGAGAAAGGAAGTGAAACGGGAGAGAGCACAGACTAAGAGCAGGAAAGTGAAATACAGTGTTGGGGCGTGGCGGAGAGGTAGCAAAGGGGAAAGAACAGGGAGGGTTTCCAGATAGATGGGACTTCCATCTTGTCCCCAGTTTCACTTCTTTAATTTAATCTGCATTCGCCAGACCAAGATTGTGTAGCTCAGATTTATCACGTGTCTGTAGCTCAAGAGCCTTTATCACTGTAGGTCATGGTCCACACCTCTTGGCCTGGAATTGAGAGCTGTTCTGTCACGCTGCCAACCGTCTTGACAGCCCCGTCTCCTCCAGTTCTGCTGCTTCTCGAGAGACGCGGCAATGGGCTTGGGGTCCTGACAGTTAGATTCCAGTCTCTGACCCCACATTCATTCTCTGAGTAACATCGGTCAAGTTACTCATCTTTCCTGAGCCTTGTTTTTACTTATTTGGAAATGAAGATAATAATTTCTACTTCCCAGCATTGCTGTAAGAATTAAATGAGAGGAAGATACAGGACGCAGGGCTTAGCCGGAAATAATTAAATAAATAGTAGATATGTCTGCTCCATGAAAGGTACCTGTTTACTTTTTCCTGCCCATGCAATGTTTATTTTTGCTTTGAAGCCATCATCCATATCATTTCCTTTCACCTGTCTATTTGTCCCCAAAGCTCTCCATATATCCAAATCCTCCCTTCTTTTAGAGAAAAACTCCTCCATGAAAATCTCTGCAACTCGAGATCATTGATTAATTCACCTCTGCCTGTCAGCCAGATGATGCCTCTGGGACTCCCTTCCCCCAGGTGTGTTGGTTTTGTCTTCTCAGCAATATGGGAAGACATCTGTAGAGATGAAGCCAGATTGGTTTCTTCTTTTTCCCCCTTACAGCCTCCTCTGCTACATGGCAGGCACACCAGAGACGTTGGACTCTACTTAGAGTTCATGTAAATGGCCCACTCACTCTGAAGGTCTCCAGAGGCCTGGAAACTAGAAATATCAGCTACTTTGCAGATTTACCAGTGGTTCTAGATCAGCAGCATCAGCATGAACTGGGAACTTGTTAGAAAACGTGGGCTCCATCCCATGTGGACTGAATCAGTAACTCTGGGAGTGGAATCCAGCAATAAGAGTTTCAATAAACCCTCCAAGTGTGTCTGATGCACCCTAAAGATTGAGAACCACTGGGTGAAGGCATTGTCTGTAGAAGGGCTTTCACCTGTGATTAAATCAGCTGAAATGGAGACCCTAAAAGGAATAGAAAAAGCACATCTGAAATTTAAAAGTTTTAGGTGAGAGGAATTCACATAGGACCCTCTCATCTAAGATTGAGCTAGAAGAAACAAAATATAGAGGTGCTTTGGGCAACCAGGAAACAGCCTAAATGTCCTTGAAGGTTGAGGTGCCTCAGAAATAAACCCCCAACTTCTAACTGTAGTTGGGCACAGACCCCGTTCCACTAGTCACGGCAGTGATCCAACTTCAACAGTGCAAGAGATGACAATGCCCGAGGGCAGTAGTTCTCAAAGTGACGTCCCTGGACCAGCAGCATCATGGGAATTGTTAGAAAAGCAATGTTCAGGCTCCATCCAAAACCTACTAATTGAGAAACTTCAGGGACATTGTCCAGCCATCTGTAGTTTAACAAACTCTTCATGTCATTCCGATCAGGCTAAGGCTTGAAAACTCCTCGGCTAGCCGCTGGAAATTTATGCTTTTTCAGTTTAATTCTGAAAATTTATACATTTTTCTATTTAATTTTGACAAGTCTACTGAGTAGTTTGTTCCCATTTTAAGATGCAGGCAATTAGGCTTAAGTTTGCATACGGTCACTCAGCCAGTCAGTGGCCCTTTAAGAACTGGAACTCAGTTCTGTCTGATTCCAAAACCCCATTGAGAATACAGAGGATGTATTTTGGCCATATGTGGCCACTGATGGACTCAGTAGGTAAAAAAAATGTATGTGGGAGGACTTCAGGGCAAGAGGAAGAGGAAAAGTTGGAATCAGGCAAATAGAGCAATCTGCCATTTTAATGGGTGGTATTCAAGCCCAGGATCTGTAGCAAGTTAGACCTGCAGAGGGCATCTTTTTTTCATAAGATGTGGTCCATCCAAGAGGAATAGGCCATGGACTATGCCAAAGGAAGCTTCCAGTGGACACCCCGCATTTAGGGTCTTGAATCTTTAACTATTCACTTAAGCTCCTTGGGCCTCCTTCACAATCCTGCCCTGTGTTATTCTCTCCTAACCTAACCATGACCCTGGTGGAAAATCTTTACACTAAGAGAGGAGAGATAGGTCAAGACCAATGGGCTGCAGGTGCATGTTTTGGCCAAGGAGAATTTCCGTCCCTTCAGATCACGCAAGATAAAACAGTTCTCTGCTCTTTCTGAGGACAGAACTTGCCTCTGCAGCACCCCTGGGTCTTGTGGTTTCCTTTCACATGCTGGACCAGAAACAGTTATTTTTTGACTTTGCAAAAACACCCAGAAACTAATTTCCTTTCAAGACTCAGGGTGATCAAACTCAGGAAGGACAAGAAGTGAAAAAGAAAAGATCTTACATGGGGAGTGGTTGGAGAGGAAATGGGGGGACTGCCAGTGTTATGAGCAGAGGAAACAGAGTGGGGTGAGGTCCCAGCAGATTCACCTCAAAGGTTACAACCACGTTCGTCTCCAGCTCACTTTGACAGCAATTGCTCTATTCCCATGCACTAAGGGGGTGAGGGGTGGGGGATGGGAAAGCAGAGGAAGCAGAGGAGGACCCCTATAAAGCTACCAAAATCCAGATCATGCAAAGCCCACTGACGGAGAGGGCTTTTGAATCCATAATTCACACAGCCTACAATCACACACATCTGACCATGACGTACCTGGATGCAAGCCTGGAGTGATTTTCCATTTTCTGTGATAAGACATTCAGGATCCAAGTTTAATGATGAGTCCCTGTACAAATAATCTGCCTGAATCTACAGCCTTTCTATGTAACCTGACTTCCCACCTCTAGGATCTACCCATACTTGCCTTCCTCTGGTTACCTGAGAGCTCCATGCTGTCACTTGCCTTCAAATGTGCTGTTTCTTCCTCCTGGAAACACTTCTAATCCCTTTCCCTAACTTTTACTCACTCTTCAATTTCAGCTCAATGTTACTTCTAAGAAGTCTTTCTGAACTACCTCCACCATTAGTTTAGCAGACCCCTTATACACTCCCCAAACATCCTAGTGTCCTCCTTAATAACACTCACCATGCTAAAGTCTGTGTTCAATGTCATGCTTGCCTGAGAAAAGAGGCAGTGATGGGGCAAGGTGGTGCTGGTAAAAATTTTATTTTCTTAAAAGATGGAACCAGAATTCTTCTGGGGTGGAAGAATCTATTCAGAGCAATATATGGTCGATATGTTTGGAAGTGTTGAAAAGGTAAACTGAGACACAATACAATTTTAAAGAGTTTATTGAGCAAACAATGATTCATGAATTAGGTAACTCCAAAGCAGAAGTGGTTCAGGAACTGTAGGAACAGGAGGAGGAGGCTTTTAAAGAACAGACACAGAAGCAAAGCACGTATTGGATTGGATATAGTTATACAGTTGCTTATTTGGTCTATCTTGTTGGAAAGTCCCTAGTCATATTATTATAAGTTTGTTGGCTACTTCTGATTGGTTGAGCTTAAGCTCTGCTTTTCTTTAATAAAAACATTTATAAGAAATCACTCGTTAAGTTTCACCTATGTCTGCAAATCAAGCAAGGTTGAGGCCACTTATGAGGCGTAAATGGTTTGTCTGCCCAGGGATTCCTCCGGCCTGGTTTCCATGTTAACTTACTTTAACGGAAGGAAAATGAGACCCTGAAACCAGACCCAGCTAAAACAAGGGCAGTCAGGGAGAGAAGAATTGCTGTGTTTTAGAAATGGAGAAAACCACTTAAGAATATCAATGCAAAAATCCTAAACTGGCTCTTAACAAATAGAATCCAGCAACACATTAAGAACAAATGATTAAGATTCATTCTACGTATGCAAAGAAGAGTCAATATTAGGAAATATTTTTATGTAATTTAATGTATTATGAAGCTATGGAGCAACATAATGTGATCATCTCCTTAGCTGTTGAAAGGTAATTTGGCAAAATTCAACATATAGTTATTGGCTCCTTTTTTACTCTAATAAAAATTTTTATCTCAACCTCCAAGCCTGCATCTATTTTAAGGGAAACATTGAGATATTGCCACACAAGTTAGGAACAAGGAGGCCTACTATCATTGTGCTTATTTAACATTCTTT
>RJWJ010022870.1:0-26417 GCA_004363605.1 Indri indri | reverse complement strand
ACAGCAACCTCAAACTCCTGGGCTCGAGCAATCCTACTGTCTCAGCCTCCCGAGTAGCTGGGACTACAGGCATGCGCCACCATGCCCGGCTAATTTTTTCTATATATATTTTTAGCTGTCCGATTAATTTCTTTCTATTTTTGGTAGAGACGGGGTCTCGCTCTTGCTCAGGCTGGTCTCGAACTCCTGAGCTCAGGACAATCCGCCCGCCTCGGCCTCCCAGAGTGCTAGTAAAAAATTAATTTTAAAACATTAAAACCTAATTAAAAATTTTTTTTGTAGAGATGGGGTCTCGCTATGCTGCACACGCTGGTCTTGAACTTCTGGGCTCTAGTGATCCTCCTGCCTTTTCCTCCCAAAGTGCTGGGGTCATAGGCATGAGCCACCACGCCCAGGTCATGTTTTATTCTTATGGCTCAGCATAGTACCTGACTGAGTAAGCGCAAATATTTGTTGAATAAACGAATGAAGGAACTGGAATGTAACCACTGAAATATAAGCACTAGGAAGGTAAGGGAATTTTGACTCTTCTGTTTCACGTATTCCAAGCATCTGAAATAATACCTGGCTCACAGTAGGCACTCAATAAATATTAGTGGGTAGATGAAGATGGATAAGCACTGGTCTTTGGCTCTAGGCTTCTACTTACCTTTTTGCTCTCAGCTTAAATGTATTTCCTCAGGGAAGCCTTCCCTAATAGCCTCTGACGAAATTCTCTGGTCATATTTCATAGTTTACTTTACCTTCATGGCCATTCAACAGGCTTGTAATTATTTTTTCTTTCCCACTAGACTGACAGGGTCTGGATCTATCTTGCTTACTGTGTCCTTAGTACCTTGTATTAGAGCACATGGTTGGCCCTCACTTATTATTGACTGACTGAAGAAGCAACCAGATGTCTTAGAATGGAGGTTCAAAGTTCTATTAGAGGAGGAGACATTGGTTCCAAGCTTTGGAGGATGAGTAAGAATTCTCTATGTGGAGAAGGGCAGAAACTTAACTCCAGACAACGAGAAAACTCTATGTAACAGACGGCGGTATGTCAGGATGTGTGACGCTAAGGAATTGCAGCAGGAGCCTAGTCTGGGGAGGGGTAGGAACTAAACCTGGAAAGTTAGGTTGAACATACACACCTTGGGAGAGCTGTGTTTATTCAGTGGGCGGTGGTGAGCTGTGAAAGGATTTTATGCAGAAAAATGATAAGAAGAGGTTAGTATTTTACAAAAATAGCTCTGGTGATGGTGTACAAGCTGTTGTAGTAATCCAGGTTTGACATGGTAGGAACCTGAACCAAGGCAAAGGCAAAGAAGGGGGTGGTTCTAAGAGTCTTTCTGAAGTCAGTAGGACTCCATGACCCATTGAATCTGGGGAGGGAGAGGGGTTTTGTGTTGACGGTCAAGGAGGCTTACAGCTTGGGGGAAACAGTGGATGGTAATGTCATTAACAGAGATAAGGAATACATTATACATACAGATTTTAAAGAGAAGATAATGAATTTGGTTTCGAATGTGTGGGGTTTTAGCTTTCTGTGGGACAAGTAGATGGAAAAGCCAAGTAGGCAATTCACATCTGAGGCTAGGAATGAGGGCAGGAGACACAGATTTGGATGTCAGTCACCAAGATATAGGAAATCTCTGTAACTAGGCTAGTCATACGGGGCACTGGGAGTCCCAGACCATACAGTGGTTGACCTGAAATCACTGTGACCAGCTAGATTGAACCCTCAGTCATTTACTGATGTTTTGGAAAATGGTGTGATTAGCTGCAGGAGGTTGGAAGATATGAATGAAGTCAGTTGTCTATTTGTTGCTTTTGTCTCTTGGGCTTTTGGGTTGCCCTGGTAATACCATACAAAAAAAGATAGAATGTTGATAATTTTAGAAAGCAGGTGATGTAAAAGTTTAGGTACAAAAAGTATTTTGTCTATTGCACAAAATTCTTGAAACTTCCTTACCTTTGTAAGGGGAAGATTTATTTTTTTAATCAGGTCTTTTTCAGTTGCAAGTGACGGAAACCTAATTTGAAATAGCTTAAGCAAAAAAAGGAAATTTATTGGTTCATGTAATTGAACTACAGGAAGGGCAAGAGTAGTTGGAATAATGATCCCCCAAAGATGTCCACATCCTAATACTCAGAACCTATGAATAGTACCTTATATAGCAAAAGACACTTTGTAGATGTGATTAAGTTAAGGATTTTTTTCTGAGATGACACGAAACACTCAAGTTAGTGTTCCCCAAAAATGTTAGAAAACCTTTGACACATTCTAGTATTTATCAATAGGAAATTATTCCATAACAAAACTGTTTGATTTGTGTTCCATGTGCCATAAGGTACATGTTAAAGTTACACCAAAGTTTTAGCTTTTATTCTGGCTCTTTTGAACATCTGCCTCATCTCTCACTCACTGCTCACCAACATCTCTACCCAATGTCTCATTAACACAAGCCATCAGTTACAAAAAAGAAAAGTAGGATTCCATCTTACATAGACTGTCAGCTCTACTTGTAGGGACCTGTGCTTTCTTGTCTACCCTCAGGCAATGCCAGGGTGCTTTACAGCACAAAAGCTCCTGGAGTAAGGCTGAGGAAGTGAAGGATTTTGAGATGGGGACATTATCCTGGATTATCCGTGTGGGCTGGATGTAATTACAAGTCTTTATAAGAAGGATGTGGGAGGAGTCAGTCCGAAAGAGAAGGCAATGTAATGATGGAAGCAGAAATTGGATTATTCAACTTTGAAGCTGGAGGAAGGGGCCATAAGCCAAGGAATGAAGGTAGCCACCAGAAGATGAAAAAGATGAGGAAATGGATTTTCCCCTCAGAGCCCCCAGAACAAGCAGCTCTGCCATCATCTTAACTTTAACTCAGGGAAACAGATTTCAGACTTCTGACCTCCTGAACTCTAAGAGAATAAATCTGTGGTTTTTTTTGCTTTTTGTTTTTTGTTTTTTTTGAGACGGAGTCTCGCTCTGTTGCCTGGGCTAGAGTGCCATGGCGTCAACCTAGCTCGTAGTAACCTCAAACTCCTGGGCTTAAGCAATCCTCCTGCCTCAGCCTCCTGAGTAGCTGGGAGAATCTGTGTTGTTTTAAACCACTAAATTTGAGGAAATTTGTTGCAGTAGCCATAGGAGACTAATACATTGTCTCTCCTGGTTTTGGCTTTCTTTGTTTTTAGAGACAGTGTCTCCTGGACTGAAACAATCCTCCTGCCTCAGCCTCTTGAGTAGCTGGGATTATAGGCTCATGCCACCACACCTGGCTTATTCATTTTTAATTACACAGCAGTGGCTCTAAAAACAAAATCAGAACATTATGGATATATTAAGTTTCCCTTTGTCCACTCCCAATTTTGAATCTCTAGCTCCCTTTTAAAAAATATCCTCTATTTTGTGCTTGTTATGTATCCCTGAACCCTCCCAGGCCTATGGAAATGCTTTTACATGTATCTATTACCTTCAGAAACATAGGGTATTATTTGTGTAAGATAGTATATGCTTATGTAAGTGATACTGGGTATATCATTCATTCATTTTTTAGAGACAAGGTCTTGCTCTGTTGTTATCCAGGCTGGAGTGCAGTGGGTCATCATAGCTCACTGCAGCCTCAAACTCCTGGGCTCAAGCAATCCTCCCACCTTATCCTTCCTAGTAGCTAGGACTAAAGGGTCATGACACCATACCTGCCAATTTTTAAATTTTTGTGTAGAGATGGGGTCTCACTATGTTGCTTAGGCTGGTCTGGAACTTTCGGCCTCAAGCAATCCTTCCAACTTGCCCTCCCAGGTTTTTCTTTTCTTTTTCTTTCTTGCTTTTTTTTTTTTTTTAAAGAAATCATTACATCTATCTGAAGTCCTGTTTGCCCCACTCCCTTTCGCCCTACCCCTCTCTCTTGCCCTCTTATCATTACCATGGTGTGTATCCATCTATCTAGTCCATTTTATACACTTTTAGACACATATATTTTCTATAAACAGTACTGTTCTATGTACTTTTAAATTTAAATCATTTTACAATATATATTTGGCATGTTGCTATTTCAGTAACTCATGAGCTAGCAAATGATGATGCATATAGGACTCCTTTATCATTTTATTTGTTGTGGTATTGTATTGTATTAATAGAAACATTTTATGTTTTACCTATCCATGTCTTATTGGACATTTCTTCTGTTCATATTTTTCGCAAGAAAGCAGGCTTCCTTAAATATATCCTGTGCATACCTGTAGGAGTTTCTTTCTGTATTTTTCTAGAGGTGAAATTACTAGGTCAAAAAATACACATTTTAAATTTTACCACATCGAATTGTCCTCAAAAGAGGCTGTTCTAATTTCACACTTCCTCCTGCCATCTCTGAGTTTAGGACTGTTGCTACTCCTTGGTTTCCCTCAAAGTGCTAGCAAATGACACGGCCTCGCGCACTTGGTACGTCCCGGCAGCGCCCCCCGCAGGGCGGATTGGTTCCGCCCCGGACGCCGCGCCTGCGCCCTCCAGAGCGCGGCCGCTCACGGTGCCTTCGCCTCGCGCGCGACCGCCAGCCCCCGGCTCCTGACGTTCGGCGGCCGCTCGCGACCCCAGGGCCCCGGAGGAGGGGCTCGGCAGAGCGGCACGCGCCGGCTGGTGAGTACCTGCCGCCGCCGCACACCTCCTGCGCACCCTCTGCCCGCCTTCTCCCTCCGTTAGCGGGGCCGCGGCCCGCTCCTCACCCAGAGGCTCACCTACCGACGCCGATGTAGGCCTCTCTGGACGTCGGGGTGGGCTCCTTGGGACGCCGGGGTGGGCTTTCCCGGACGCTGGTGTGGGCTCCTCGGGACGGCGAGGTGGGCTCCGCGGGACGCCGACGTGGGCTTTCCCGGACGCCGGGGTGGGCTCCTCGGGACGTCAGGGTGGGCATTCCCCTTCGGTTGCCTGGCTCGCCCCCCTCACACCTTCGGGGCGGCCTATATTCTCTCTGGCGTCCTCGTAGCCGCTGCTTGCTCACTGCCCGGGGGTGGGGGGTGGGGGGGCTGTGGTTTCGTCTTCCTCACGCTGTGTTTTCCTGGAGGAGGCTCGGCCCCGCCACCTCCCCCGCGGGGCGCCCCAATCCAGACTTCTCCCAGAATAAGGACGACTGGGCCCCTCCGCCCACCAGCTTAGTATTTCGTTGGGAGTGATCCTTGCTTTCACTAATCTTTGCCAGGAAAAAAAGATTTTTCTTGGAAATCCTCGTCATCATATACCACTTTACCCTCCAGCAGAGCTGGTGTGTTTCTCCTGTGTCCTGTAATCGACAGTGTTTCAAGCCTTTTATACATACGCATTTATTTAATCCTCACGACAACTTTAGGAGGAGATAAGTACTATTATTCTGTATTTGCAGATGAGGCAACTGAGAATCGAGGGCACACATCTCATCAGTGATGGAGCTGGATTTGAATCCAGGCGGTCTGACTCCAGTATTCTTGAATTTAGTCACTATATCATGCTGAGATATATAAATAACACCCCCCCAAAAGTGAAAAGTTTTCTTGTCTTTATTGTCTTTGTTTTCATGTCAAACGAGGCAGTGCCTGGTAGTTGAATAAAAGAAAGTGTGTTTTTAGAATCAGATGCATTGAGTTTCAATTTTCAGCATGGTCATTTACCAACTTAACTGTTTGACTAAGTTTCCTCATGTGTAAAATAGTGATATGGATATCTACCCCATGGAGTTATTAGGAAGAATAACCTCTATAATGTGTGCAAAGTACCTAGAATAGTGTCCAAGGACTCAGTTAATGATAACTAATTATATTACTCAAGGTGTGTTTGGGTTCTGTTGTTACACACTCGTCCTAAACTGGCTGAGTAAAATATCAGTGGTGTGTGTAGGTATGCATTTACCTTTTTTTTCCAATTGCAAAGACAAGCTCATATTAATCAGTTGATAAGGAAAGAACTTGGCACCAAATTTCTTGAATACTGACTTATTTAGGGGTGAGAGTCAGCTATTCATAAAAGATTGTTCTTAAGGCCCCTATGCCTCCAGGCTTTCAATGCAATTTTGACAAGTTTGGTACCTAGACTGTCAAGATTTTAAATTATCTTGTCAGTGATTGTTCTTCAAATAGATCAAGATGATGGATGTGCTGAAAGAAAATGACAAATATCCCAAATTGGGGATTTTCAAGGACACCACCAAAAATGCTACCTGTGAAATAAATAACAAGTCTCATTATTGGGTCACCTTTCCTGTTTGTGATTTTTCTAGAGACATTTTGTTCCTAACTGTCATGATTAAGTTGCTGTTGGCATCCAGACTCATTCCTTCTTCACGGGCAGTTAGTGGTAATTCATTTTAGCCTCAGTAGAAGGTAAGCCATTATTTTAGCGAGTTCTTCATCTTGAAAGGTAGTAACTTAAAAAAAAAAAATACTTGAACTATATACGGTGGCCTGCTTATTTAAATTAGCAGATCAGTGACCTTTTTATTTACTCTTTTAGAATTACTGTGGAAACAGTAATTGAGTGTAGCTAAATCTCACGAAGCACCGGAAGTTTGGAATTTGTATCTGTGGGGTACCACTACTTAATGCTGCATATTGATCCCTTATCTGCTATGGTTCTTTGAAAACACACATTGAGCCTGCAGTGGTCCTGTGCTAGGGTGAAAGGGTTTTTATTTATTTACATGCCTTTCAGAAATTTCATGTATCTGGTGGTATAGCTTTCCTTGCTATCATGTTTGAGCATTTTGGTTTAAATATATGGTACAGGAAACATTTAATAAGATGGAAACTAATCCGTATAAGATGTTTTCCTAGGGCATTATGATTCCTCTAGTCTTCCCCCATACTAATTTTTACTTTCAAGTTCTACTCATGCTATTCTCTTAGATTTAAGCATCATTTAAAATTTTATATCCTCCATATAACTTTATTCAGCTATATCCTTCTGTACCTTTAATTTTATCCTGTGCATTAAATGCATATATAACATTTAATAATTTAAATATATACTTTATGCTCCTCATTCATTCAGGAAATATATGTGCATACCATGTATCAAGCAGAAGTTCTAGTTAGAGGAGATATAAAGATAAGTTATGGAACATTGGAATCAGGTTTTGGAGTCAGGAGACAAAAGTACAAGTGCCTGCTTTGGGGCAAGTTACTTTTCTGAACCTCATAATAATTATATTTGCTTTTCAGGCTTCTTAGTGTTAATTGAAATATTCACTCTTCAAATATTTTTTAAAAACTTTTTCTTAATGTGTCAATTATATACAGTGAAGTGAACCAATCTCTTTTTTTGACACAGGGTCTCCCTCTGTCGCCTGGGCTAGAGAACTGTGGTGTTAGCCTAGCTCACAGCAACCTCAGACTCCTGTTCTTAAGCAATCCCCCTGCCTCAGCCTCCCGAATAGCTGGGACTACAAGGGCATGCCACCATGCCCGGCTAATTTTTTCTATTTTTAGTAGAGATCGGGGCTCGCTGTTGCTCAGGCTGGTCTTGAACTCCTGAGCTCAAGTGATCCTCCCACCTTGGCCTCCCAGAGTGCTAGGATTATAGGTGTGAGCCACTGTGCCCAGCCTGAAGTGAACCAATGTTAACTCCTTAGCTCGATGTGTACACCCAGGTAACTACCACCCAAATCAAGATAAAGAACATTTCCAGCACACCAAAAGGCTCAGTGTTCCCTTCCCAGTAAGTACTTTCCAGAGGTAACCAGTGTTCTGACTTGGATTACCGGAGGTTAATTTTTTTAAAGCAACTTTATTGAGATATAATTCATATACCATACAATTCACCCACTTATAGTATACAACTTGATGTCTTTTAGTATATTCACAGAGGTGTGTAGCCATCACCACAGTCAATGTTAGAATATTTTCATCACTCCAAAGAGAAACTCCATACCCCTTAGCCATCATTATCCAATCTCTCCAATCCCTTTCAGCCCTAAACAATCACTAATAGAGACTTTCTGTCTCTATTGATTTACCAATTTGGATAGTTCATGTAAATGGAATCAAACAATATGTGATCCTTTGGGACTGGCTTCTTTCACTTAGCATGGTATTTTTAAGCTTTATCCATATCGTTGCTGTGTATCAGTACTTCATTCCTTTTTATTGTCAAATCACAATTCCATTATACGAATATACCACATCTTATTTATCTGCTTGTCAGGTGATGGACATTTGGATTGTTTCCATTTTGGGTTCCTATGAATAATGCTTCTGTCAATAGTTGTGTACAAGTTTTTCTATAGACATATGTTTTCATCTCTTTTGGAAAATAAATACACAAGAGTAGAATTGCTGACTTGTATGGTGTCTGCAGTTTTAACCTTTTGAGGAATTACTAGACTTCCCAAAGCAGCAGCACTATTTTATATACTCACCACCAGTTTCTCCATCTCCTCACTAACAGTTGTTACTGTCTTTTTGATTTGAGCCATACTAGTTGGTGTGAAGTGGGTATTTCATTGTGGTTTTGATTTGTATTTCCCTGATGGTTAATGCTTTTGGGCATCTTGTGCTTATTTGTCATTTGTAAATAATCTTTAGAGAAATGTCTACTTATAGGTGTGGTGGTGCATTACTGTAGTCCCAGCTACTCGGGAGGCTGAGGTGGGAGAATCCATTGAGCCCAGGAGGCTGCAGTATGATATGATCGTACCTGTGAATAGCCACTGTACTCCAGCCTGAACATAGTGAGACTCTTGTCTCTGGGGAAAAACAAAAGGCTAAATAAATAAAATTTTTTTTTTATTAGAGAACATTTAAAGCATATAAAATAGAGAAATTATTACAGTAAACCCATGTACTTAATAAAATTATGTCTCAATCCCTTTATCTTTCAATATTTTGAAACCTTAAACCACATATAATTTTATATATAAAGACTATACTATGAATTATGAATGTCTGATGTATAGAGAGCCTCTTTTAAATAATAAAGTCAATATTATTTTTTTTCTGTTTTGTTCTGTGGGTTTTTTTTTTGTTTTTTTTTTTTTTTGCCCCTGATCATCTTTGTCAGGCAAGGGTCAATATCATTAATATTATTGTTAGACAGAATCAGTGATTTTTTTCATTAGATTTTCACTATCCCAATTGACATATATGTGTAAATATATACATATATTTTTTTACCGTGAGACGGGGTCTCACTCTGGTGTTCAGAGTAGCGTGCCATGGCGTCAACCTAGCTTACAGCAACTGCAGACTCCTGGGCTCAAGTGATCGTCCTGCCTCAGCCTCCTGAGTAGCTGGGACTTCAGGCATGTGCCGTGACACTCAGCTATTTTTTTCTATTTTTAGTAAAGACGGGATCTTGCTCTTGCTCAGGCTGATTTTGAACTCCTGAGCTCAAGTCATCCTCCCGCCTCGGCCTCCCAGAATGCTAGGATTATAGGCATGACCTACTGTGCCTGGCACCTTTTCACTATCTCGATTGTATCCATAGAAGCACAAAATTTTTTATTTTTGATAATGTCCAATTTGTCTGTTTTTTTCTTTTGTTGCTTTTGCTTTTGATGTCATATCTAAGAAACCATTGCCTAATTCAAGTCTGTGAAGATTTATTCCTATGTTTTCCTTTAAGAGTTTTATAGTTTTAGCTTAATTTTTTTATTTTTTAAGTGTTTTTTTGAGACAGGGTCTCACTCTGTTGCCTGGGCTAGAGTGCAGTGGCATCATAATAGCTCACTGCAACCTCTAACTCCTGGGTGCAAGCGATCCTCCTGCCTCAGCCTCCTGAGTAGCTCGGACTACGGGTGCACGCCACTACACACAGATAATTTTTTTTGTTTGTTATAGAGACAAGGTCTCACTATTGGCTAGGCTGGTCTCAAACTCCTGTCCTCAAGAGATCCTCTTGCATTGGCATCTGAAAGTGCTAGGGTTACAGGCATGAGCCACTGTGCCTGGCCAGTTTTTAAATTTAAATCTTTGAATTTTGAATTTTTGTATGGTGTGAGGTAGGGGTCCAACTTTATTCTTTTGCATGTGACTGTGCAGTTGTCCCAGCACTATTGGTTAAAAAGACTATTCTTTCCCCGTTGAATGGTCTTGGCATTCTGGTTCAAAATCAGTTGACTGTTGAAGGCGTTGTGGTATAGTGGTGAGCATAGCTGCCTTCCAAAATCAGTTGACTGTAAATGTGAACGTCTATTTCTAGACTCTTAAATCTATTCCGTTGCTCCGTATGTCCTTATGCCAGTGCTGCCTTGTCTTGATCATGGTAGCTTTATGAAATCAGCAAATAAGAGTCCTCCAACTTTTTCTTATTTATAGATTGTTTTGACTATGCTGGGATCCTTGCATTTCTATGTGAATTTTAGGATTAACTTGTCAGTTTCCACAAAACAACCCACTGGGATTTTATTAGCAATTGTTTTGAATCTATATATTAATTTGGAGGATATTGCCATCTTAATATTAAGTCTCCTGATCTTTGAATATGAGATGTCTTTCCATCTGTTTATCTCTTTAATTTCTTTCAACAGTGTTTTGTAGTTTTCAGAGTATAAGTTTTGCACATCTTCTATTAAAATTATGCTTAAGTATTTTATTCCTTATGATGCTGCTATAGATAGAATGTTTTCTTATTTTCATTTTCAGATTTTTTTTTTGAAACACGCTTAATTCACTTTATTTTTCTTGTGTAAAAACCCTATGTTATCGCCACAGCTGGAGCTTGGGTCCTCTGCATAGAGGTTCTGGTGTTTACAAGATTATCAGTGAATTCCTGGTAGGGAGACTTAGTGAATACTCTCTCTTTCTAAAGGTCAGGGGTCGGATAGCTATAGGTCTTGGAGGTGGCATCAAAAGTGACCTTGGCGAAGTTGCCCAAGATGGCAGTGCAGCGCCTGGCTGAGTCGTAACAGTCATCAATACCAGGCATCAGCATCTTCTTGGGCGCAGGGGCTGAGAGGATGCCAGTTCCTCTAGGGGCAGGGGTAAAACATACCAGCACAGAGCTGCAGCAGCCTATCATCTTGTGAGGAATGGTATAGGGCTGGTCAGTTTTGTTCCCCGAGTAGTGTCTTCGCACAGGGACAGTGGAGAGCTTGGCCAGGATGGTAGCCCCTTGGGTGGCAATGGCTACCTCCTTGGAGCACTGAACTTCCAGACCAGTGTGGCCACTGTAGTCTCCAGTGGCAACAAATGCCTTGAACCTGGTCTGCTGGCCAGTGTGGGTCTGTTTTTGCACTGGCATAATTTCCAAAACCACCTCCTTGAGAGATGCCCCCAGAAAAAAGTAAATGATCTCAGACTCCTCAAAGGGCGGGAGGAAGAGGTGGATTTCTTCTAGGGACTTGATCTTCATCTCCTTGATCAGGTGGCCCAGCTTAGTGACCAGGATCCCCTCCTTGTCCTTGTCCTTGTCCTTGCCTTGGTCAGACTGGCCTGAATACTGCTGCTGAAGCCTCCACGGAACCTGCTGCGGCCTCCCATTCCAGGGCCCTGGGGCTTCCAGGCCCTCCTGCTGTATGGCATTATCTGTCATTTAGTGTTTGCTCAGAGAAGCAGCCATTTTCAGATTGTTCATTGCAAGTGTATAGGAATACAATTTATTTTTGTATATTGATCTTGTATCTTGCAATCTTGCTGAACTTGTTCTGATAATTTTTAGTGGATTCCTTATGATTTTCTATATAAAAGACATAGTTTTACTTCTTCCTTTCAACTCTGATGCCTTTTATATTTCTTTTTCTTACCTAGTTGCCCTGGCATCTTCAGTACAATGTTGAATAGAAGTGGTGAGAGTGGACATCTTTGTCTTATACTTGACCTAAGGGCAAAGTTTTTCAGTTTTTCACTATTAAGTATGATATAACTGTGGGTTTTTCGTAGATACCCTTTATCAGGTTGAGAAAGTTCCCTTCTATTCCTAGTTTGTTGAATGTTTATCATGTGAAGGTGTTGACTTTTGTCAGATGCTCTTTCTGTATATATTGAGGTAATCATGTGGTATTTGTCCTTTACCAATATGGTATAATACATTAATTGACTTTCAGATGTTAAATTAACCTTCAATAAATTTCACCTTGTATAAAATCCTTTTTATATGATGCTGGATTTGGTTTGCTAGTATATTGTTGAGGATATATATTTTTCTTTTTTCTTTTTTTTTTTTATTTTCTATTTTTGCTGAGGAGTTTTCTGTCTATGGTCATAAGAGATACTGGTTTTGTTGTTTTCTTGGGTTGTCCTTGTCTGGTTTTGTTATCAGGCTAGTATCGATCACAGAGGATGAGTTTGGAAGTGTTTCTCTTTTGTTTTTTTTAGAAGAGTTTGTGAAGGATTGATGTTAATTCTTTAAATGTTTGGTAGAACTTTGCATGGAGTCAGAAATGGTGGGACTAGAGTTGAGCTGAAAGGTCTAGGTGCATTGGTACATCTGGTAGTCATTAGAATTGAGTTTGTAACTGAAAGCCCAAGAGTGAATGCCACTGTAAAACTAAAGAGTAGAGATAGAAAGGGATGACTATAGAATAGTGGGGAATACTTTTATTTAGGTGAGAAGAAAAGAAGGAAGAGGCAGAAAAGAAAAGATCAGAACTAGGAGGAAACTCTGCTGAGTAGTGTCACTGACACTAAGAGTATCTTAAAGGAGAAATACGCCAAGATGGCCAGTGGAATTAAAGTTGAGAAGAGGCCTCTAGATTTGGTGGCAAGGGAATCTTTAATGATCCTTAGAAAGGATCAGTGAAAAATTGGCTTGTTTTGTCAATTTCTCCAGGAATCTTATCTTGGTAGCTGGGAGCAAATAGTACATAGCAAGTAGTATTTTTCCAGGGTTAAGGGTTTTAGAGATCCTCATTGCAATGGCTAACTATGGAATGCCAGGTAGATAGGAAGTCAGGAAGGACAAAATTGTGATTTCTGTTTCTAGTGTTGAGAACAATGCTGACTATTAATTATTTTTCTTAATTTAAACCCAAATTCTTTTTCTCATCCTAAAGTGAAACATATTAGAAAAGTGATCTAACCTTCTTAAGGTACTTGAATGAACTATCTGCCAAAGACTTTCATGTTGTTTTTTATTTTTTATTAATATTTAAATTTTTGGTTTTTTTTTTTTTTTTTTGAGATAGTCTTGCTCTGTTGCCCAGGCTAGAGTGCAGTGGTGTCATCATACATAGCTCACTGCAGCCTCAAACTCTTGGGCTCAAGTGATCCTCCTGCCTCAGCTTCCCAAGTTGCTGGGACCACAGGTGCATGCCACCACACCTGGCTAATTTTTTCTATTTTTTGTAGAGATGGGGGTCTCACTCTGTTGTCCAGGCTGATCTCGAACTCCTGGACTCAAGTAATCCTCCTGCCTTGACCTTCCAAAGTGCTGGGATTACATGCGTGAGCTGTTGCACCCAGCCTATGTGTATATTTATTTATAAATTATGTGTATACTAATATACTTATTTCGTGAATTAGAAAACTTACACAAAATCGAAATGTAAAAAGGATTAAATAGTGAAAACGCTTGGATAATAGAGCATAAACATGCTTATTGAACACAAAAATAAACACTAGGAGACTGGTTATGTCACTTTACATTTCTAGGCTAATTCTGAAAATAGAGTTTTAACTAGAACTTGGTATTAATAGTTTTAAACTCTTTTAGATCTTTAGCTCCTTTGAGAATTTGATGCATGTTATAATAAAAATTTTCCCAGGGAAGATATAGAAAAAAGACAATTTTGCAAACAATTTCAGGAGATTGTGAATACCTTGAGGCCAATCTGTAGATCCTTTAAGGACTTACAGTCTTAACCTTGTGGCCAAGGTTAAGAACTCTTGGCCAGCAGTTCTGTAAGTATTAATCTAAGATCTATCTTTTTATTAATAATTTCTCAGATTCCGTATACTTTCCCCTGAGGTGTCTTTGGTATTTCTCTCTTGGTCCCCAAAGAGATGTGTTTGCTTTTTCTTTGTGTAGTTTTCATTATGGTAATAGCAGACCTGAATCTAAAAAGGTAGGGTGGCCAGGTGTGCTGGTTCATGCCTGTAATCCAAGCACTTTGGTGGAGGAGGCCAAGGTGGGAGGATTGCTTGAGCCCAAGAGTTCAAGACCAGCCTGAGTGAGCATCATAGTGAGACCCTGTTTGCACAAAAAATAAAAAATGAGGCATGATGGTACATGTGTGGCTGTAGTCCCAGCTACTAAAGAGGTTGAGGCAGGAGGATCGCTTGAGCCCAGGAGTTTGAGGTCGTTGTGAGCTATGATGCCAGTGCACTCTAACCCAGGCAACAGAGCGAGACCCTGTCTCCAACAACAAAAAATATAAAGGTGGGGTAAGGTGAGTAGTTAAAATTGAAGACTTTATTCATTTATATTAGAAATATGGCACCATTTGTACAAACTAGTGTTTGTGTTTTCCATTTTTTATAAGGCAAGCACAAGGTAAAATTTATTGAGGGGGAGCAACATAGGATTATAGAGCAAGAACAAGATACATACTCTGTAGATGATGACTGGACCCCCATGTTGTTGCAAAAGAGACTGTGTTTTCCATTTCTGTTTGGTATTTAGAAAATTGTCCCCACTATTTGCGAATTAATATAAAAATTCATTTAAATTTAGGTTTTTTTGTTTTTTTGTTTTTTGAGACAGAGTCTTGCTCTGTCACCCCAGCCAGAGGGCAGTGGCATCGTCATAGCTCATTGCAACCTCAAACTTCTGGACTCCAGCAATCCTCCTCCTTTAGCCTCCCTAGTAGCTGGGACTATAGGCACATGCCATGATTTTGCCTGGCTAATTTTTCTATTTTTTTGTAGAGATGGGGTCTTGCTCTTGCTTAGGCTGGTCTTGAGCTCCTTAGCTCAAGCCATCCTTCCGCCTCGGCCTCTCAGACTGCTGGGATTACAGGTGTGAGCCACTGTGCCTGGCCATTGTTTTAATTTAGGAAGTAAAAATATGTCATTTTATTTGTGTCTTAATTTGTGTAATGATAACTTGATAAGTTAAATACTTCCATATATTTGTATTTTGTGTTTTTTTCCCTTGTGAATTGACAGTGTTTTGGTATTTTCCTGCTGCTATAACAAAATACCTTAGACTGGGTAATTTCTAAACAATAGAAATACTGCTCACAGTTCTGAAGGCTGGGAAATCCAAGATCAAGGGGCCAGCACATTTAGTGTCTGTCAGGGCTTGCTCTCTGCTTAAAAGAAGGTGCCTTTTTGCTGCATCCTCACATGGCGGAAGAGCAAAATAGGCAAACAAGATCCCTCAGGCATCTTTTATAAGGGCACTAATCCCATGTACAAGGGCTCTGTCCTGATGACCCAGTCACTTTTTCTATTACATAATCAAATTGAATAGCTTCCAGAAAACTTAATACTTTGAGTAAATTATTTGTCCTTGTATTTCAGAGAAAAGGATGCCACGGAGAAAGAAAAAAGTTAAAGAAGCCTCTGAACTTCAGAACCTGGAGAAGAAGGATCTAGAAACTACCAGTTCTGTCAGTGTGAAGAGGAAGCGTAGACTCGAGGATGCATTCATTGTGATATCTGATAGTGATGGAGAGGTCAGTATTCTGAAAAGTGGAGTTCTAGGTCTCAAACTAGGCCTCTTTACTCATGAGTGGTTTGTTTTATGACTGTACCTTAACGCCAGCTCACCACGACCATGCAATTTTTACTCAGCTTTGTTTTTATTTGTAAATGGAATTAAGAATTACTTAAAGTAATCATGCTGTTTGGTTGAGGCTGGCTCATAGGTCTTCAGTTTTGTAATATAGTAAGCGAGAGTGATATTTTAGAACTATTTGAATAATCTAAATCAATTGTAAATCTTAATTTTTATGTGTCTGGAAAGTGAGAGAAAGAAAATGTGAATGTTCTTAAGTCTCTAGATACGTTCTAGATATAGTATCACCGAGCCACCTGTTAACTATTTAAGTTAAAATTAATTAGAATTGAAAATTGGGAGCTGGGCTCAGTGGCTCATGCAACTTGGGAGGCTGAGGTGGAAGGATTGTTTGAGGCCAGGAGTTTGAGATGAGCCTGGGCAACATAGAGAGACCTGCCCTAAAAAATTAAAAAAAAATTAGCCGGGCATGTGGCATATGCCTATAGTCCCAGCTCCTCTGCAGGCTGAGGCAGGAGGATCGCTTGAGCTTAGTAGTTTGAGGGTTTGGTGAGCTATGATTGTGCCATTGCACTCTGGCCTGGGTGACATAGCAAGATCTCATCTCAAAAAAAAAAAAAAAAAAAAAGAAAAATCAGTTCCTCTGTTGTACTAGTCAATTTCAAGTGATCAAAGCCATGTGAGGCTACTATCTGTTGTATTATCACAGCTATAGAAAATTTCCATCATTGTGGAAAGCCTTATTAGAGCTTCACCTCTTTCCTTTGTTCCCTACTTCCATTTGCTTATTGGAGTTTTCTATCTGCCTAAGATCACATCTAATAGGCAGCGAACAAAGTCATTGTTTTTTCCTCCAGACTTTCTTTTCTTTCTCCTATGTCTTCTATCTCATTTAATGGTAGAACCACTCATTTGCCACAAGCTATAAAGCTCAGAATTATCTTGGCCTCTTTCTTCTTCTCATCTTTTACACCTGATTGGTCATCACATGCTTTAATTTTTACCTCTTAAACGATACCCAGATCTGTCCTTCAGTTTCCATTTTCATTTCTTTTCCTGATTATCTCTTATTTGGGTTCTTACTGCAGACTCTGAACTGGCTTCTCTGCCTTCAGTTTTTCCTGTGTTTCATTTAACTTAGTGCAGCTTTCTCTTAAGAATTCAGATTTTAGATGTTTGTATTTATTTGCTTAAAAATCTTTGGCTCCATAATCCCTACAGGATGGCTTTATTTATATTCTTAGCAGTATACTAGTTTTATTGTATCCTTGCCAAGGCTACTTCCACTTTTTTGGATTTTTTTCCCAAATTTAATAATAAAAAATTATATGTTTTTAATAATCAGCAAGATCGAACTTTTTAAATCTTTATTAGTTTTAAAAAAAATTTCCCCGTAGTTCAGTTTTTAATTAGGATTTTGTCTATATAGTTCTTTTTTAAGGTATAAAAGTATAAAGTAGAAAACAATTCATCAATTCTACCACTTGAATAATCTATCTTAATATTAACAAAAATAAAAATGTTATATATATGCACATTTTAAAAGTTATAAAAGTTTAAGAAGTTACATATGTATGTTAAAAAAAAAACCCAAAACACATGTGTTAAAAAAAAAACCAAAACAAAACAGTATAAAAAGGTATGAAAGGAAAATGTACAGTGCAGCATACACTTAATGCAAGGTAACGATAGGCAGTCATTTTTTTTTGTTTCTTGGTATCTTCTAAAGACAATAATTTCTTCTGTGTCCTTCTAGAGAAAAAAATCTTTATGCATATACTATCAATAAAGATTTTTACAGGAAAGGAATGCTATACAAACTGTTTTGCTTTTCTTTTTTTTCTTTTTTCTTTTTTTTTTTGAGACAGAGTCTCGCTTTTGTTGCCCTGGCTAGAGTGAGTGCCGTGGCGTCAGCCTCACTCACAGCAACCTCAAACTCCTGGGCTCAAGCGATCCTTCTGCCTCAGCCTCCCGAGTAGCTGGGACCACAGGCATGCGCCACCATGCCCGGCTAATTTTTTCTATATGTTTAGTTGTTCGATTAATTTCTTTCTATTTTTGGTAGAGACGGGGTCTCGCTCTTGCTCAGGCTGGTCTCGAACTCCTGAGCTCAAACAATCCCCCCGCCTCGGCCTCCCAGAGTGCTAGGATTACAGGCGTGAGCCACCGCGCCCGGCCTGTTTTGCTTTTCTTATGTAATATCTGTATTAGGATCCTTCAGAGGGAGAGAACCAGTAGGATATACGAGAGAGGATTTATTTGGGGAATTGGCTCATGTGATTATGGAGGCTGAGAAATCATGACAGGTGGCCTGAATGCTGGAGACCCTGGGATGCCAGTAGCATGGCTCAGTACAAGTCTAAAGGCCTGAGAGCAAGGGATGTGGGTGTGGGGATGCTGGTATAAGTCTTGGAGTCAAAAGGCCAAAGAGCCTGGAGTTCTGATGTCAAAGAGTAGAAGAAGAAAGTATTCCAGCTCCAGGAGAGGGAAAGAGACCAGTTTCACCTTTTCTCTGTTTTTTTCCTACCTGAGCCTCCCAGCCAATTGGATGGTGCCCATCCTCATTGAGAGTGAATCTTCCCCACTTAGTCACTCAGACTCACATGCCATTCTCCTCTGAAAACACCCTCACAGACACACCAAAAAATAAAACTTTACTAGTTCTCTAGGTATTCCTTAATCCGGTCAAGCTGATATCTAAAATTAACCGTTACAGTATTTCTTTGAGATCTTTCTATAGCAGCACATATGTGATATGTCAGATACGTCATCCATACGTACAGGAGTGTGCATAAAATGTAGACGCATAGTTTTAAATAATAATGCAAATGCTTATACTTACCACTTGAGAATCCTTCATCTGTGTGTCTCTCCTCAATTGCACTTCTTTCCACTTACCTAAAGGTAACCACTGTATTTATTTTGTTTTCCCATGCTTTTCCTTATGGCTCTACCGTATTTGTTTGTATCCCTAAATGGTGTACATATATTTTGAAAACCTAAGTATCAACAGTTAGACTTGTCAATCAACATTTTCTAATGATCTATCCATTCTGCAGAGCTTTGAAATTTTTCCTTTATTGTCAATTAAAATCTTGTTTACAAATGGGTCTGTTTCTGGATTTTCTTTTTTTTTCATTAATCTGTTACATTTTTCTCATAGTTATTCCGTTGATTATCATGGGTATTTTAGGTGGACATTTATCTCTGCTAATGATCATTTTCTTTCTTTCTTTCTAGTATTTATACCTCTTTTTTTCTTGTTTCATTGCATCTGCTCTAGCTTCCAGAATAATATTGATTGATACTAGTGATAGAGCACATCTTTACCTTGGTCTTGAATTTAATTGGAATTCTTCTGTTGTTTTGCTGTTTCATATTTCTATTCTTATGTTAAGGAGATATCCTTGAATTGCTTATTTACTTGTATTTTTAAGAATAGTGTTTAATCAAACGCCCTTTTATTATTTAGGAAGATGATGGTATATATAGTTTTTCTCCTTTCATCAGTTAGTATTGTATATTACATTAATATTTTTTAATGTTGGAACGTGTTTACATTTCTCAAATAAGTCATACTTGGTCATGATGTATTATATTAGCATAATACTGAATTTATTTTCACAATGTATCATTTAAGAGTTCTGTATTCCTAGTGGTGGCATTGGTTTTATAAAGTTTTTTTTTTTAATACTGCCTTCATCAGATTCCAGTGTCAGGGTTATGCTATGAAAGAGAAGAGAAACTTACCGTATTTTTCTATGTCTTACCCCAGTTTAAATAGTGTATGAATTACTTGTTTTTTAAGGTTTACTAGAAATTGCCTATAAAATTATCTGGGCTACCAACTAATTTTTAATATATATTCTGCATTCTTTTAGTGTCTTGGTATTTTTGAGCATTTTAGAAAGAATTTCTGTTTTAGAATGGAGGGAAGCAGTTGGTGGAGTCATCTTAAGGAATCCATTTTTTTTTGGCCCTGTGAATTGAAAAGCAAATGAATTATTTTATATTTCTTCTGCTCTTTGCACTGCCTGCAATGCTTTCTAATTTGGTCTTCAGCTTACAGCTTAGATGTCAGTTCTTCTGGGGATCATTGCAGATTTTTTTTTTTTTTTTGAGACAAGGTCTTCTTCTGTCGTCTAGGCTAGAGTCCAGTGGCATTGTCATAGCTCACTGCAACTGCACACTCTCGGGCTCAGGCAGTCCTCCTGCCTCAGCCTCCCAGCTAGCTGGGACTACAGGTGCACACCACCATGCCTGAATAATGCAGATAGTTTTTGAGAGTGTCTCCTAGTACAGCCCAGGCATGTGTTCAAGATACAGAATTCCTGCCATCTAGGAAATCATGGTCCAGCGAAGAAGGCAGAAAAATACAGTGGCAGTTTCAAAACAGTGTAACAACTAATACCACAGAAGTAAGCAAAGGTTCTATGGAAGCACAAGGGATGACAAAATGACCTAGTCTTAGCCAGGTGTGGTGGCTCATGCCTGTAATCCTAGCACTTTTGGAGGATTGCTTGAGGCCAGGAGTTCCAGGCCAGTCTTAGTAAGAGCGAGATCCCATCTCTACAAAAAATAAAAAAATAATAAGCCTGAGGCTGAGGTGGGAGGATCGCTTGAACCCAGGAGTTTGAGTCTAGCCTGGGCAACATAGCCAAGACACCGTCTCTAGAAAAAAATATAATAAAAAATCTGCATTAAGTTTTACTTGTTGATACTGTTTTCTTTGAATATTAAGGAAATGTCCTACTTTTCTGGTGCAAAAGAAGCCAGGAAATGTCTGTTTTATTCTTTTAAATACAAAGCTAGTGGCATAAACCTGACATCTTAGGGCTTCTTTCATCATAACTTGTTTCTGCTGAGTAATGTTGCTTGAGTTGATTCATTCTCCCATTCTCTTACTCTCACCAGGTCCCTAAGAGATCAAAGATGAGCTTTTATAAACCTGGCCTTTGTGTTGGAATTGTTGTTTACTAAATTGTGTGACCTTTCTGTACTTAAATTTTTTTTGAACTTTTTATTCTCATCTGTAAAACTGGTATTACATACTTTGTAGGACTGTTGTGAGGATTAGGAATAATATAGGTAAAATTTCGTAGAGTGGTACTGCAATAAATGATAGGTAACATCATTGTACGTGTTCAGGATATAGTCTGAGCCTGGCAAGCAGTAAAGCTAACTGACCTATGTGGATAAGAACCCCATTAGTAGTTTTCTCTTCTTACATTCTCTTCCATGTTACAACAAACAAAACAAAATAAAGTAACAACAGAAAATCCAAAGGAAAAGAAAGGGACCCACGGAGTTTATAGTTGGACAGAGCTGATTTTATTCCTGACTGTACACTACTTGGTCTTCACTTTTCTCATTTATGAAATGGGGTCAGTGATGTTCATCTCATAGGATTTTTGAGAGAAATTAAATGAGGCAATGTATATAAAGTGCCTGGCACAATACTATGTAATATATGATAACTGTTACTGCTCTTATTTGAAAAAGCCTCTTTATGGCAAAAACGTAGTTGGATATAAATTCCCAGCCAATGTCTTAACATTTATACAGTGTTTCTAGATGCAAAGTACTTCTTTTTTTTTTCTGGGCAGGGGCGCATACAGTGCTTCCGCTTTATTTAACATCACGTCTGTCACAAGGGGCCAGTGTGAAATCCATAGTCAGGAGGGAACCACGACCCACGTTCTCGTGGCCTGCCTGGTCCGCCTGCCCTGTAACACAGGCCGAGGGGACTTCTTGGGATCACTGACGGTTTTTTAGAGCCCTTGTAAAATGAGCTCCTGTGACCACTTCTCTGGAAACCTAGACGCTGGGCGCCAGGGCCACAGCGGACTCCTAATTGCTAGACTTCTTTTGTTTTGGTCTCAGCTTGTTCCAGATCCTCTCCAGGGCCACTTTTTCCATGAAGAAGGTGATGGTAAAGTTCCACTTGTACCACTCTCTGTTATAATACATGTGCTTCTGAAAATTTTTACTTAAAAATTTCTTGTAAAAGTCAGCCATTTCTTCAGCATTCAATGTTGCTTTCTGACCTGACTCAGTTCTCAGTCCCAGGCCTTCAGCTTTTAGTCTTGAGTGAATAAATTCTTCTTCTTCCTTACTAAATGTCAAATTCTAATTTGCCCAGAACTGCTGATTCCATTCTTGTGTTTCTTGTCTGTCTTCTCTAAGCTTGTGTTCCAATGATGATTCATTTTCAGGGATGTAAAAGTGAACAGGTTGAAGATTTGAATATTTATCTGGGGATCCCATCCAATCATAGCAAGATTTTCTTGGAGAGCAGAATCTTGAGAACCAGCTCGGCGCCGTACCCCTGCTCTTGGCACCTCGCTCTGCGGCAAGCTGACAGCGATGGCCAGTGAAGGTGTGGCAGAGAGGTGGGGGAAGGGTCTTCCTCCTGCACTGGAAGGCAACCATGACCCTACGCCTCCCCAAAGTACTTCTTAGTATAGCATATTATAATAGTAAAAAATAGAAATTCACTCTATCTCAAACCATTCACCTCTAAAGCTGGTAGACTTGTAAGAAATACAGTACGTTTATATGATACTACAAAAAACGTGCTGTATCACAAAATTGTTGGAACATCTGTGTCATTGCCTGAAAGAAAATGCCCACAAGGGTCAGTAACCAGTTGTATTCTGTCAGTACCAAAACAGTCCATGGACTAGTTGATGAATTGGATTTATTCATTTTTGTCTTTTTCAATCTTCAGTTTCCCTTTTATAAGATTCTCAGTTGTCATTTTGAAGTATTTCAGTTGAGTAAAAGTATTTACTTTTCTGGAAATAGAAGAAAGATACATTCCTATCTGCCAATTTTCCTCCATTTTTTAGAGACTAGTTTCTTGAATCTCACAGTGTTTGTTTTGCTTTCAGCACCTGCTCATCCCTTTATGAAAGATAGTTTAGGTATCACTATTTGCTCTTAAAATTAAAATTAGTTATATAACTAGAAGCATTTATTTCCTTAGCTTTTCACTTTAATATTTCTTACATTGAAAATAGATAAGACTGTACTTTTAGGTATCATTTCTTTTTCTTTTTGAGACCATCTCACGCCATCGCCCCAGGTAAAGTGCAGTGGTATCATCATAGCTCACTGCAACCTCCAGCTCCTAGGCTCAAGCTATCCTCCTGCCTCAGCATCCCAAGTAGCTAGGACTGTAGGTGCACGCCACAAGCAAGATGCCCAGCTAATTTTTCTACTTTTAGAGAGACGGGGTGTCACTCTTCCTCAGGCTGGTCTCAAACTCCTGAGCTCAAGCAGTCCTTCCTGCCTTGGCCTCCCAGAGTGCTAGGATTACAGGCATGAGCCACTGTGTCCCGCCAGGGATCATTTTTGTAGTTTGTTACTAGAGCAGTTTCTCTGAACATTTCGACCACCAGAAACCACGAGGAGGTGGCACAGTGTTCTCTTCTGAGCTTGAAGCTGCCTCTTAGTGTTGCTTTGCTGCAACTGTCATTTCCATTGATGGTCATTCTCTTTCTCTGGGAGAGTGAGAGGAAGAGGACGCAGTCTGAGTGGTTTTTGTTTTAACAGTGAAAAATAATAAAAAAAGATTATCAATGCAGTAAATTCTCGTATTCTTTTGCATATATTAATGCTGCAGGGTTTAATATTCAGTTACATATTTGTTTATAAGCCTTCTAACTGGTAATACTTAAAATTTTTTATTTTTTCTAGGCTCATCAATTTAGCATTTATTCAGCATTCAACATCGTTGAGCTTCTGCTATGTGCCAGATACTATCCTAGAGGTTGAGGATGCAGTGATGAACAATACAGAAACTTTTTACTCTTATGGAGCATATATATTCTAGTGGACCCTTTCTTGGTTAAGGGCATCAGTCATATTTTCCTTTGGTACTATAACCATTAAACTAGATTAGTTTTTTATTTTAATTGATCATTTAATCATTGTTTTTCAATATTTTTTTTTTCCTTGGCTCAAATGGTTAAAAAAATTATTCTGTTTAATTTTTGAGCAGCCCCAACTTTAATCGTTGTATCTGTTGGTCTCTCCAGCCATAGAAATAATCCAATCCAGGGGTTTCACTTCATCCAAACTATTTGAAGACTTTCTTATACTCTAAAGAGTACAGAAATCCTTTGCCTTAGAGGCTCAAACTGTGTCTTGACTTATTTTAGTAGATATTGTCACCAAATATATAATAATGTTTGTATATTTGGTGTCCATCGAGACTAGAAACAGTTCAGGTGTATTTATTTATGAAGACTTTTCCTATGAAGTCCTTGTTAGTATTTTAGAGATAGCATTAAAGATAAATGTGTGATTAATAGTTTTGGAGGATTTAAACTAATTCAGTTTCTTTAATAGTTATAGGGACTATTCTGGTTATCTATTTCTCACTGAGTAAGCTTTGGTAGTTTGTTTTTCAAAGAATTTGCCCTCTTCTCAGTTGTCAAATTTACGTGCATAGGATTTTTGTAGTGTTCTTTTATTATGCTTCTGATATCTGAGAGTCTGTAATGACCACTCTCTTTGATTCCTGGTATTTTTCTTTTCTGTTGTCAGTCTGGCTAGAGGTTTCTGACAAGAGATTTTACTGATCTTCGTAAAGAACCAACTTTTGGTTTTCTGTTAGCCTGAAGAACTTCCTTTAGCATTTCTTTTAGAGCAAGTCTGTTGGTAATAAATTCTCTTACTTTCCTTCAGTTGAGTGTCTTATTTCAGCTTTATGCCTGAAGGATATTTTTACTGGATATAGAATTTTGGGTTGATAGTTCTTTCCATTGAGCACTTTTAAGAATGTTGTTCTACTCTTTCTAGCCTTACTAGTTTCATATAAGAAATTCAGAGTCACTTGATCTATCTTCCATATGTGATGTGTTTTTCTCTGTTTACCTTAAAGATTTTTTTCTTCATCTTTGATTTTAGTATTTTGCTTATGATACTGGATGTGGATTTCTTTACGTTTAGTGCTTTTGCCAGATTTAGGAAGTTTTCAGCCATTATTTCTTCAAGTATTTTTTCTGTACCATATTCTTTTTCCTCTCCTTCAGGGGTCCCAATGATACGAATTTTAGATTTTTTGATATTGTCAAAAAAGGCAATTTAGGTCTCAAATTGCCTAAATCAAAGGCAATTTGATTTAGGTCTCGAAGGCTCCATCTGTTATATTTTTCAGTCTTTTTTTGCTGTTATTCAGATTGGTTTATTTGTGTCTTCAAGTTCTCTGATTTCTTTGCTCTGTCATCTCAGTTCTGCTATTGAGCCCATCCAGTGAATGTTTTATTTTGGTTGTTGTATTTCAGTTATAAAATTTCCAATTGGGTTTTTAAAAATAACTTCTGTTTTACTATTGAGACTTCCTAGCTTGCCATTTGTTTCAGGAGTGTTTGCCTGATGAATAATACTGTTGAGCATCTTTTCATGTGATTATTTGTCATCCATATATCTTTTTTTGATAAGCATTCATTCCTAGATCTTTTGCCCATTTTTTTCTTTTCTTTTTTTTTTTTTTTTTTGAGATAGAGTCTTACTCTGTTGCCCGGGCTAGAGTGCCGTGGCGTCAGCCTAGCTCACAGTAACCTCAAACTCCTGGGCTCAAGCGATCCTCCTGCCTCAGCCTCCCGAGTAGCTGGGACTACAGGCATGTGCCACCACGCCCGGCTAATTTTTTTTTTTTATATATATATATTTTTAGTTGTCCAGCTAATTTCTTTCTGGTTTTTTAGTAGAGACAGGGTCTCGCTCTTGCTCAGGCTGGTCTTGAACTCCTGAGCTCAAACAATCGGCCCGCCTTGGCCTCCCAGAGTGCTAGGATTACAGGTGTGAACCACTGTGCCTGGCCCCCTATTTTTTTCTTTATTATTAATATCTTTAATCTTGGCAGACCATCTCTGATCTTTGAACTATGAATGAATCAGTTTATTCATTTATCCTTTTTTATTTAATTTTAATTTTTTTAAATTTTAGCATATTACAGGAGTACAAATGTTTAGGTTACATATATTGCCTTTGCCCCTCCCGAGTCAGAGCTTCAAGCATGTCCATCCCCCACTTTTGCCCATTTTTGAATTGTCTTGAGAATTCCTTTGTATGTTCTAGCTATAAGTCCTTTATTAGATATATTTTCTCCAAGTTTATGGCTTGTCTTTTCATTCTCTTAACAGTGTATTTTGAAGAGCAGGAGTAATTAGTGAAGTCTGTATTATCAATTTGTTCTTTATTTATGTAATTTTTTAATTTTCGTTTTTTGAGGAGCAGGGTCCTGCTGTGTTGCTCAGGCTGACTTATAACTCCTGGGCTCAAGTGATCCTCCTACCTCAGCTTCACTGCTAGGTGGGACTACAGGCATGTGCCACTGTGCCTGGCTCTATCAATTTGTTTTTTTATATATTGTGCTTTAGGTGGTATATCCAGGAAATCTTTGCATAACTCAAGTTCAATCTTCACATAAGATTTTCTTTTATGTTTTCCTTTAAGAAATTTGATCATGTTAGGTGTTACATTTAGGTATATGATCCATTTTGAGTTAATTTTTATGCATTATGTAAGGTATGGATCCATGTTCATTTTTTTGCACATTGTGTCCAATTATTTCAGCACTGTATTTTAGAAAGGCTATCCTTCCTTCACTGCATTGTCTTGATAACTTTGTTAAACATCAGTCATGCATATATTATATATGAGGTTTTACTTCTGGACTCTTCCACAGACCTGTTTATCTATCTTATGTCACTATCCTGCTGCTTTGATTACTATAACTTTTTTTTTTTAATAAGTTGGTGTAACTTTATTGAAACCTGTTAGAGAAGACACAATTCAAATAAGAACCATTGTCTATGGTTTTTTTTTTTTTTTTTTTTTTTTT
>RJWJ010022869.1:0-26426 GCA_004363605.1 Indri indri | reverse complement strand
ACTTTTTAAGAGGCAACAATGACAGGTTTCTTTCCTTTGCATAATGCAGTAGGATAATTTTACTCTTTCTGTTTCCTTTTCTAATATTATATCTCTGAACCACCCACAGCCTTTAAGACATGTTCCTTTTCTTTTATGTAGCAGTGAAACTGAATGCTCCCAAACATAACATTCATTTTGACTTGCAGCTCTGCTTTTGTAAACCTACATTTCACTTATTCCTGAAGTCAATCCAATATGATGACATCAGCTAAATATCCTCTCAACAAAAGCATTTGAGCATGGAATACTTTGGAATTTTTTTTAAGAATATTAATTTTTAAACAATTTTTAAGTAAAATTCACATAATATAAAATTAATGATTTTACAAATGTGTGCGATTCAATGGCATTTAATGCAATTACAATGTTGTACAACTCTGGTCTCTAGATTGAAAACATTTTCAAAACCCCAAACGGGAAACTCTGTACCCATTAATCAGTCCCTTGCTGTCTCAGTCTATTTGGGCTGCTATAACAAAGACACTACCTATTGGGTGGCCTATAACAACAATTTATTTCTCACAGTTCTGGAGGTTGGGAAGTATAATATCAAAGCACAGGCCCATTCAGTGTCTGGTGAGGGCATGTTCCTCGTAGACAGAGCCTTCTATCTGTGCCCTCACTTGGTGGGAGGGCTAGCTAACTCTCCGCAGTCTTTTACAAGGGTACTAATCCCATTCATGAGGGCTCCGCCATCATGATCTAATCACCTTCCCAAGGTACTGCCCCCTAAAACTATCACCCTGAGGAGTTAGGATTTCAACACATGAATTCTGGGAGTACAAAAAACATTCAGACAACAGCGCTCTCCATTCTCCCTTTCCCTGGGGCCTGGCAAGAATTTATCTGCTTTCTGTCTCTATAGATTTACCTGCTCTGGTTATATCATATAAAATGGAGCCATAAAATACATGTATACCTTTTATATTCTTAGACTTATTTCACTTAGCATAATGTTTTTGAAGTTCATCTATGTGCCAACAGGTATCGATACTTCATTCTTTCTTTATGACTGAATAATATTTCATTGAATAATATTCCATATGAAAAGCACATTTTGTTTATCCATTTATTGATGGATATGTGAGTTGGTTGCACTTTTTGTGTATATATTTTTTGTTTGAATATCTAGTTTCAATTCTTTTGAATGTATGCCTAGAAATGGAATTACTGGATCATACAGTAATTCCAGGTTTACCTTTTTAAGGAACAACCAAACTTTATCCACAGTGGTTAAACCGTTTTACATTTCCACCAATAATGTATGAGGGTTCCAATGTTTCCACATCCTTGCAACTTCTTGTTATTTTCTGTTTTTTTTTTTAAATTTATTATTATAGCCATTCTAGTAGGTGAAGTGGTATCTTATTGTTTTGATTTGCATTTTCCTAATGACTAATGATGTTGAGCATCCTTTCATGTGCTTCTTGGCCATTTGTGTAATCTTCTTTGGAAAAATGTCTATTCAAGTCACTTGTCCGTTTATTAATTGGATTGTTTGACTTTTTGTTATTGAATTATAAGAGTTCTCTAAATATTTTGGATACTAGACCCTAATAAGATATATATTTAAAGATATTTTTCTTCCATTCTGTGAGTTGTCTTTTCATTTTCTTGATAATGCCCTGTGATGTACACAAGTTTGAATTTTATGAAGTCAAACATCAATTTTTTCAATGTTTTCTGTGTCTTTGTTGTCATGTATAATAGTCCTTTGACAAACCCAAGGTCACAAAGATATGCCACTATGTTTTCTTTGAAAAGTTTTATAGTTTTAGCTTTCATTTAGGTCTTTGATACATTTTGTATTAATTCTTACATATGGTGTGAGGTAGGGGCAATACTTTTACTTAGCAGTGATGGGAGATTTTAGACTTTTAGGGATGATTAATTTTCAGCTCTCCAAAAATATCCCACCTCTGTGTATCTACAAGCTTGTTCTGGTACACCAGCTATTTTTCAAACAGGGCCTTCACATCTATAAATTCATCACATAGGCTATCCCTGTCCATACTATGAAGTATATAAGATAAATCTCTCTTTCTCAGGAAAAAATGGTTTTAAAGCACAGAGGTAATTTGAACTTGTGGAATTGAAGGTAGATTCCAAATAAGTTATATTTTTAGTAAAGAAATTGAGAAAGTTCTTTTTAAATTGGCTGCACTTTTCTGATATCTTTTTTGAGTTCTGAAGTGATCTTATTTCCAAAAATTGAATCATTTTTTATTTTTTGGCTGTGTAGTTTTTGTCATAACCTACATATAACATTACAAAACTAAGATGCAGTCAGTTCAGTCTTTCTAGGATCCTTATGGCCTCTTCAAATATCACCAAACAATTCTGGAGAAATAAAACACAAATTTTCTTTTAATATAATCTTTTTAATAATTCTCAGTCTCAATGCATTTTCAGATTGAGAAAGGATGTTCTTCTTGTCCCACATTTTGAAAATATTATGGTACAAGAGGCCAATGTTTTATTTATTTGTTATTGCTGGCAATGATGATAGCCATTGTGTAGGCACATGTCTAAGGAGGCTATTGCCTTCAATTTCTATAATTCAAACATCTCATTAAATACTTTTGCACTTACTGAGGAAAGTAAAAATTACCAAAAAAATATTGGAAGCTTTAATATCACAGGTACAGGCTATGCCATTTTATGCAGTGTTGTGTGTACAGTATGTAAGACATTTAGAAGGAAATATAAGTTTCTTTGATAACAAGATTACAGACTGAACAGCGTTTTCCAAAATTTATATTTGCACGGTCCATGGAATTTGTGATGCGCAAAATCTAATTTTTGATTGAGCGGGATATTAACAATTCCTTCTTTTATGCTTTCTGTAGTTGTATTACAATTTTCATAGAATTCGAGAATATGATGAAACTCCATTTTTCAAATCACAGTAACTAAAAGCTAGGGGGGACTTTTTTGTTGTTGCAGTGATTCGATCCACCACTTGATATACTATAGAAAGTATGCTCCTTGGTAAGATCTGAAAGAACCAATTCTTCACTGTAAAGTACTAATACATATGTTATCAAAATATCCCCTTTTGTTTACCCACAGACAAATTAGTTGCAAACTCTGATTTAGGAAATGGTAATTTATTCAGTTTCATAGATCAATTAAGGGAACAGTGCACTGATGCCCAATGTGGTATGCCTAAGTTAATTCAGTGCTAATATTTCTAACTCAGCATTCATGTCCTTTTGAGAGATGAAAAACTGTTTATTGATTTAGAAACAATTGCCTATCTCACCCCAGATTCATTAGGTTCAGTATCCACATGTGCTTTCAGCACCCATTTCCGGTATGCTCAATCCCAAATTCTTTTTTCTACATAGTGTACATTGTGCTCTCTTTTCCTTAGTTGCCTCTCTAATCATTTGTAGATGTCATTCTGTCTTAAAATAACCACATTAGGTCAGTCTTCTTATTCTGTGACATCTATATCATGGTGGCATTTGTATTGTGATTATTCTCATTTTTCTTATCTGAACACTTACAAAATGTTCCTAATATCCACCAGAAAGACAATATTTTCCAGTTGATAATTGGTAAGCATTTCATGTGATATATTTCTCTAGGTTTGGAAAGTTCTCTATTATTATTTCTTTGAATAAGCTTTCTACCGCAACAATCAATGTATTTTTAAAAATAGTCAATATCATGATATTTCTTAGCCAAATTATATGTTAGGAATTAAGGAAAATTTAAACATTATAAATTTATTGCATTAAGGCTTATCATCAATTTTGTCTCAATGTGAAGCAAATATTAGTTAATAACTAATGTTAGTTAAATAACATCACGTCATTGTGTGTTTGCTTATATTAAGATGTTTAAAGGCTTTCTTTGTCTTATGTTCATTATAGCAGTTATATCTTTTGCTTCATTAACTTCTTCCCATACTTTCTGTGGAAATTGTCTTCTTGGCCTGGAGCTTTTGAGTCAGTTCATAAAGTGAGAACTCACTAAAACATCTGGTCTAACTTTACCAATATTGAGAACATTTGCATAATCTAAATTTCTTCAGCATCTTTGGGGTCAGATTGGTGTACATTCTAATCAACTTAAGACATATTTTTTATTATTAAAACCAAATATAAGAGAGGACAAAGTTGAACATAAATAGAACATTCATTCAAGCAGATGGGTTAAGTGAAATTCTGAATTTATTTTTATCTTATTTTTTATCTATGGAGTAAATCTGTCTTATTTTCTATGTAAAGCTCTAGTTTATACATTATACTGTGTGTATGCATATACATATGTGTGTATGTATACAAATTTATATCCATTATATATAGTATGTTCTGAAACTTTTTTATAATTCTGTACCAGATTCTGTCTTCACCCTGCCCAGATACTGCGGCTTTTCTGTTTCCCCGTACTCACTTGATTTCCACATGCCAGGACCTGCTTTTCTTTGCCTAAAGATTTCCTCTGGTAGCCAAAACTTCTTTGCTTCCATGTGGCAAGTTGGGAATACAGGAGAAATAATGCCTTCTAGGAGCAACTGCCAACCAATGACTGGTGGCAGGTGGTCTATCAGTACCTTGTCTCTCTAACCCATTGCGTGGCATAATTTTGAATCATCTGTTCTATATCTTCCCTCTTGATGAAACTGCTGTTACCCACAGTGGAAACTTGCTGGATACCCTTTGATTATCATCGTCGTTTTTCTATCTACCTTACTCACCCCATTACCTGTGTTTCCTGGAATGAGATATCAAATAAACTACTTTGTGTTTGAATTCGTGTCTTTGGTTATGTGTTGAGAATATAACAATTTAAGACAAATTATATTCAACAAATATTTGTGGATACCCTACTATGTGAATAAAATTGGACAAAAATCCCTTCCTCATGGGGTTTACATTCTACCAGAGAGAGGGCAAAGCAAACAAAAACCAAAAAACAATAAAAATATACACAAGATTCTATCAGGTATTAGGAAGTGCTACAGATAATATCAAGGTGAGGAAAGAGGATGGGGAGTGTATTTGTGGTCTGCATTGAAATTTATAACATTATAGGCAAAGAAGCTCTCACAGAGATAGTGCTATTTGAATGAAGCCCCCTGAGAGACGTGATTTGTATGTCATGGAGAAGAGTAGGTAATTAGTTCTAACAAGCTTTAAAATGATATCTTTATGTGATTGTTTCCTTACAAGTATTATTTTCTTTATAAAATATTATGGGAATGCAATATTTTATTAAATAGAAAGTAAAAATCCCATATAACAAAGGGAAAAAGATCTTAGTAATGAAAGTCAAATAAGTTGCACTGTGACAGAAACATTTCAATGCATGACTGTATCAGAATGACTCCATCAACATGACTCCTACATTAAATACAGCTGTATCAAAATGTCCTGCTATGAATAAAATAAAGCTCCTTCCCTCAAAGAGATTAGATTTTAGACAGGTAAACAAAGTAATACAGAAATGTAATTATGTTTAAAGAGAAGAAAGAAGTCAAAGTAATAAAGGAGTAATTTACCAGAGTGCAGATCAAAGAAATTTTTAGAGACGCTTGTACATGAAGAGCATGCTAAAGATCAATCAGACCAACAAGGTAGGACATTCTGGATTCCAAGAATAGGTAGAGTGCTGTGAAATCATGTAGTGAATGCCTTATCTTTCTGAAGAGTTATGAGAGCACATGTGTCAAAGATTATGAGATGGAAGGTGAAGCTGAAGAAAGAGGCAGACTTCAGATCATGAACAGACTCATATGCCTGACCGAAGGGCTCATGAATAACTTTGAATGGGAAGAATGATGTCAAGTTTGCATCATGAAAAGATTCCTCCAGTAATCAGAGGGAGCAGAGAAAAGGCTAAAGACAAGCTCAGGAATATGGACATTTAGTCATGGGAGATGTGATAGAAAACAGGAAACAGATTTGTGATACATGTGAGAAAACCAGCATGATATTTGACCATTGGAGTAAGAGAGTTGAGTGAGAAGCAGTTATATAATATATCGTGAATCAAAAGAAAATCAGAAATTTTTGCTCAAACAGAAAATGTGTCATATAACTATTTGAAAAATACTTCAGTGAAGTTACTTTAATGTAGAAATACATAATACACATTTTACATATGCACATGAAATGTACTGTATGTATATGCACACATACATATATGTATTCATGTACATGTGTAAATATATTTAGCATGTATATGAAAGTTTGCTATTTAATTAAATTCATAGTAGCAAAGAGAAAATCCTAAGGGCATGTTCACCCAAATAAGTGACTGAGGCAAAAATCTTAGTCAATGTAGTTTTATTAAGCCAAAGCTGAGGATGCACCCAGGAAAAAACTGAACTCAGAGACAAAGTTGTGGCTGTTTATCAGAAGGGGAAGTTTGAATCTTCAACATTTACAGGCACACAGAGTGAAGGAAAAAGAGGGGGGCTCTGATGAGGCAAAGTGGTTACCTGGTGATTACATTCTTGTGAGGCTTAGGAAATGTACATTTTACATAGAATAAGGGGAATGTTAGAAGGGAAAAAAGGGGTAGAAGGAAGCATCAGTCAATTATGTAGATGTCCCTGGGTAGGTGGAAGAATGTCTCATTTTATGTGTTACCTGTAAAGATAAAGTTATAATTCATTATTAGAGTGAAATCAAACAGGCTTTAGTTTTAGGTGCTAGACATAGCTACAATTTGCATGTCCTTGCTTATGGAAAGTCAGCAAGGAATCTCCTTAATGAATGATCTGTGGGGTGAGTTTTTCTCAGGTGCCTGAGGCCTTTACCATCTCTTTTGCATTAGGAGTTGAGGGAATATGTAAGAAATTAAAATAGGCCTGTAATGTAGTAACAATATAATGAAATCAAAGGAAACAGAATTAATACAGTAAATATGTGCAATTCGTGTCTATGAACACCAAAAATAAATTAAAATAATGAACTCCTGGGTTATATTATAGAATCCATCATCTATCCAGAACAAAATAATTTATAGTCTCATTCCCTACATCAGGATTTTTCACGTTGGATATTTTGGGTCAGATAATTCTTTGTCGTGGAGGGCTATCCTGTGCATATAGAATGTTTAGCAGCATTCTGGACTGTATCCACTAGATTACCATAAATAAACCCCATCTCCTTTAGTGAAAACCAAAAGCATGTGAATTATTATTGTGTAGAAGATTATTCGGAAAGCTGGCCACAAACATTCCTATATTTGTACCAGTGCATTTTGTAATGTGGCTTTGAAGCTCTTCTCAAGTGGACTCTATTTTCTTACAATTTTAAACTGTCCTGGCTTTGCGATGTGATTTGGCCAATACAATGAGCTGGTAGACATGAATCCCAGTTCTAAGGCTATGTTCCATGAAGCCATGCACATTTACACTTCCTTTTTTTGCACCTTGTATCTCTTATATGAATAAACCTAAGTTTGAGGACTGGAGAAAGAAAGACAACATCAATCAAGAGTTGAGTTAGCAATATGTCACAGCTGAGACTCTATCCATGCAAGAATCCCCAGCTAAGATTAGCAAAAGACAACTCACAGGAAACCCATAGTTAATCAGACAATTGTGGAGAATCCCACCCATGAGCAGTATGTCATGCCCACTGAGCGTTGCCTACATTTCCAAACCACAGAATTGCAAGTCAAATAAATAGTTGTTTCATTGATCCTTTGTATTGTCTCTTTTCTTTCCATTTCATTTAGTTCTGCTCTGAGCTATATTATTTCTTTTCTTCTTCTGGCTTTCGGTTTGCTTTGTTCTTCCTTTTCTAGTTCCTTGAGATGTGATATTAGTTTGTTAATTTGTGATCTTTCTGTCTTTTTGATATAGGCATTTAAGACTATGAATTTTCCCCTGAGGAATGCTTTTGCTGTACCCCACATGGGGATAACTTATGTCTCTTTTGTCATTCAGTTAGAAAAATATCTTCATTTCCATCTTAATATCATCATTGAACCAAGGATCATTCAGTAACAGGTTGTTTAATTTCCATAACTTTGTGTAGATTTGACTGTTTCTCTTGAAATCGATTTCTACTTTATTGGACTATGGTCTGAGAAGATACATGGTATGATTTCAGTTTTTTTGAATTTTCTGAAACATGTTTCATGGCCTAAGATATGGTCAGTATCTGAGGATGTCCCATATGTTGGTGAGAAGAATGTATACATGCTTGTTTTGGGGTAGAATGTTCTATAGATATCTGTTAGACCCATGTGTTTTAGAGTACCATTTAAGTCCAGTGTTTCTTTATTTATTTTCTGCTTTCATGATCTGTCCAGCTCTGTCAGTGGGGTGTTGAAGTCCCCAGCAATTACAATGCTACCGTTTATCTCTTTGCTTAGAATCTAGTAGGTTTTGCTTTATGAATCTGCGAGTTCTCATGTTAGATGCATATATATTTAGAATTGTTGTATGCCCTTGTGGAATTTCGTTCTTCACCATTATATAATGACCACCTGTTTCTTTTTCTTTTTCTTTTTTTTTTTTTTAACCATTGTTGACTTCAAGTCTATTTTATGGCTACACCTTTTCTCTTGTGTTTCCATTTGCATGGAATATTTTTTTCCATCCCTTCACCTTGAGTCTGTGTGAGTTCTTGTTGGTCAGATGTGTTTCCTGGAGCCAAAAAAACGTTGGGTTGTGTTTTTTCATCCATTCATCCATTCTGTCTTTTAAGTGGGGCATTCAGATTATTCATGTTCAGTGTTAGTATTGATGTGGGATACTGTTCTTTTTATTATCTTGGGTATTATCTTATTGTTTTGTTTACCATTTTGAGCTATTGTTTTATTAGAGCTATGAGCTTTAACTTTTGGGTGTTTTTACACTGGTGAGTGTCTATTGTGTTGTTCCATGTATAATGCAGCTCTGAGTATTTCCTGTAGGGCAAGTCTAGTAGTGACAAATTGCCTTAGCATTTGCACATTTAGAAAAGATAAACAAAATGTACAGACCTCTAGATGGATTAACTATAAACAGAAGAAAAAAGACTCAAATAAGCTCAATCAGAAATGACAAGGGAGGTATTACAACTGATACCACAAAAATACAAAATATCATCCATGAATGCTATGAAAATTTTGACCCACATAAACTAGAAAATGTATAGGAAATGGATAAAGTCCTCAAAACACACCACCTCCCAAGAGTCAAGCAGGAAGAAATAAAAACTCTGAACAGACCAATGATGAGCATGAGATTGAACTAGTAATAAAAAACCTCCCAGCAAAAAAAAGCCCTGGACCCAATGGATTCACAGCCAAATTCTACCAGATCTACAAAGAAGAACTGATACCGATCCCATAAAAATTAATCCATAGCATCAAGAAAGGGGGGGGGGATCCTCCCTAATTCATTCTATGAAGCTACTGTCACCTTAACACCAAAGCCAGGAAAAGACAACAAAAACGGAAAGCCACAGAACAATATCCCTCACAAACATAGGTGCGGAACTTCTCAGGAAAATTCTAGCAAACCAAATTCAACAACATATCAAAAAGACAATTCACCATGACCAAGTGGGTTTCATCCCATGAATGCAAGAATGGTCCAGCATATGCAAATCAATAAATGTGATTCACCACTTAAATAGAAGCAAAAACAAAGATCGTATGATCATCTCAATAGATGCAGAAAAAATATTTGATAAAATCCAGCATCTTTTCATGATAAAAACCTTCAACAGGTTAGACATAGAAGGAACATACCTCAAAATTATAAAAGCCATACACAATAAACCTTCAGCCAACATGATACTGAATGGGAAAAAGTTGAAAGCATTCCTGCTAAGAGCTGGAACAATCAAGGACTCCCACTGTCAACACTTCTATTCAACATAGGATTGGAAATCCTATCCACAGTAATCAGGCAAGATAATGAAATAAAGGGCATCCAAATTGGGAAAGAGGAAGTCAACCTACCCTCAGTTGCTGATATGATCTTGTATCTAGAAAACACTATAGATTCCACCAAAAAACTCCTGGAATTGATAAATAAATTCATCGAAGTCTCAGCTTACAAAATCAATGTACATAAATCAATAACATTTCTATATACTAATAACAGTCAAGCTGAGAATCAAATCAAATCAAAGACTTAATACCATTCGCAATAGCTAAAAGCAAAATAAAATATTTAGGAATATACTTACCAAAGAAGGTGAAAGTTCTCTATAAGGAGAACCATGAAACACTGAAGAAAGAAATCACAAATGATGCAAATGAGTGGAAAAATATGTCATGCTCATGCATTAGTAGAATTAACATTGTTAACATGTTCATACTGCCCAAAGTGATTTACAGTTTCAATGTAATTCCCATCAAGATACTAACATCATATTCCACAGATATAGAAAAAATTATCCTATCCTTCATTTGGAACCAAAAAAGAGCTAGAATAGCCAAATAAATCTTGAGCAAAAAGAAGAAATCTGGAGGCATCACATTATCAGACTTCAAATTATTAATATACTACAGGGAAATAGTAGTCGAGATAGCATGATACTTGTATAAAAGCAGAGATATACAGCAATGGAACAGAATAGAGACCCCAGAAATAAAACCATCTACCTACAACCAACTGATCTTTGACAAAGCAGACAACCATATACACTGGGGAAAGGAAATCATATTCAATAACTGGTGCTGGGAAAACTGGATAGCCACATGCAGAAGAATGAAACAGGACTCTTTTGCCATATACAAAAATTAATTCAAGATGGATAAAAGACTTCAATGTAAGGCATGGCACCATAAAAATTCTTGAAAAACATACAGGAAAAACTCTTCTAGACTTTGGCTTAGGAGAAATACATATGACTAAGACCCCAAAGGCAATTACAGCAACAACAAAAGTAAATAAAAGGGACTTGATTAAATTAAAAAGCTTCTGCACAGCAAAGGAAATAATCAACAAAGTAAATAGATAACCTACAGGATGGGAAAAATATTCATATACCATACATCTGATGAAGGGCTAATATCTACAAGCTACAAAGTACTCAGACAAATCAGAAAGAAAATAAACAAACAACCCCCTTAAATAGTGGGCAAAAGACATGAACTGAAGTTTTCCGAAAGAAGACAGATAAATGGCCAACAAACATTGGAAGAAATGCTCGACATCACTAATCATCAGGGAAATGCGATTTAAAACTACAATGAGATATCACCTTAACCATTTTAGAATGGCTTTCATTAAAAAGTCCAAAAACAATAGGTGCTGACATGGTTGCAGAGAGAAAGGAACACTAATACACTGTTAGTGGGACTGCAAATTAGTACAAACTCTATGGACAACAGTATGGAGATTCTTCAAAAAAAAAAAAATAATACTCTCTAGTAATTGGGAGCTAATCAACGGGCACACATGGACACAAAGAGATGTAATGGTCACAGGAAATCAAGAAGGTGCTGGGGGGAGGAGAGGGATAAAAACCTACCTGTCAGGTATAATGAACACTATTTGGCTGATAGGCTCACCAAAAGTCCCAACTTAAGCATTATAAAATGTAACCATGTAACAAAAACATTTGCACTTCCTTAATATTTTGAAATAAAATTTCTTTTAATTTTAGAAAATAAAAAAAAAATAAACAGCTATTTTAAGCCATTAAATATTGGGATATTTTGTTACATAACAATAGGTAACTAATTTATTTTGTGGCAACACAGTTTACTGCTTCTGGAAAATTTATGCTAATGCCATATCTCTGTGAAATAAAGTTCTAGATCTTACAGTTTACCCTGCTCTCCAGGTTTGCTTACTGGCATTTCTAGTTGAAACACACCTGAGTTTCCCACAGAATGTTTAATTTCCACTCAAGTAGTAGAGACCATTATATCTTGTGGATTGTGACTTATAAATAGCTGTATTAACTCTAAGATACAATTTGTTTTACTTGATCAGAGCTAATTTAAATTTATTTAATTTATTTCACGTATTTTTCAATTAATGTGTGCTTTATAGAAGTAATGAAGTTGCAAGGAAAAACAACTTATTACTTTAAGATATAAATATTTACAGGAAGTAAGTTGAAACTGCTGGGATATTTTGTGAAAACAATTAGGTTTGCAGATTAATGAAGTAAAAATTATAATTATATTCTAGCAGTAGGACACTTTAGATGATGGGATTGTTTGTACTGAAATCCTTGTGTTGTGTAAACTTCCCACTCTTTCTTTGCAACTTAAATAGTAAGTATTCTAATGGAGATTTCTTTTTTAAATATCTCATCTCACATTGCAGTGCTAACAATAATTTAATGTAGTATTTTATTTACTCTAGTTTGGCAATTGATACTGAATTTTGTTCAAAGTTTTTTGGTTTTTAGGACATATTAGGTAACCTTCTAGATATGGAGATACAGAAATATTTCTAAATTTTAAATTGTAGCATTTAGGTTGTTTTAAATACTTATTCACCTGGCATTTTTCAAATTTCTAAATTTCTCTCAGTTTCCTTATTTGAAATTTTGACATTGTGATCAGTTGATTGTAAAAGTGGTCCCAATTTCTTCCCATTCCCCTATACATAGTGTTTGCAGTGTGAATTTACAGCTTCTTCCATAAAAAAGTAGTTTATTTTTCTACTCTTAATTTGCAAAAACCTGTGATTTACTTTGGCCCACAGAATATGGGGGAAACGATGGGATGCCAAGTCTGAGATGAAGCCTAGAGGCATAGTGATTCGCTCATTCTCTTGGACTCCTGCTTTATGTGAGAACTAATCTGGCCAAGCCCACTGGAAGAGGAGAGATACAAGGACCAGAGCCAGTGAATCACCCTTGTGAGACCAAACTACACCAGCCAGCCCCCATCTGACTCGATAGCTGATTACAGATAAGTTTGCAACCCCTCTGTGATCAGCCTTACCCAACAAAGATAAACAGAACCACCAGCAGACTTTTAGTCTCATGGACAACACTACAATCTTTTTGTTTAAGCTACTATGTTTTGGAGTGGTTTGTTAGGCAGCAGTGATGAAATGTGCCATATAAAATAATTTAAACAATTTTTATATCTCATGTACTATTGTGAGGATTAAATAGCAGCATTTTATATACACATTAAAAAATGGTACATGTTTGGTCAACATTATTTTACATAATACAATGTAATGACACAAATCATTTTAGAATTTAAATTATGTTGCATTTTCCAAATAAACAAATTGCATAAATTATTTTATACATATAATAAAATTTCAGTTTATTTGAATCTCAATTTTAATTGATTTTTTAAAAATTAACCATACTGAATGGGAACATTTGTTCAAATTTTCTGCACATTCTTGAAATCATTAATCTATTTTGAGATTGCACTTGAGAATATATTATTGTTATAAAACCATTTTAAAGTAGAAAACCCACTGAGATATCTTTAAAAACTTTTATAAAATCAAATTTGATGTGTTATAAATATATAGACATTTCTCTTTTAAATGTGAAACAAAGACAAGTTAAAGAAACCAAACTAATTGTCCAGATTTCGGAGTGCTTCAAGACTTCTTTGTTTTTTAAAGTTAGATATTTAAAGATTTGATTATTTTAAACATTTATTAAAAGTAAAGATAGTTGAATATCATAACTCCTCAACAATGAATTGGAAAAGTATGGTTGTTACTTGAATGAAATTAGTGTGAACAGTTTAAGTCCTGCTAAATGATGGCACATTCTTTGTTAATAGGACATGTTTACCCTACTCTGATAAGGATAGCTGTTACTGCAATTTTCCACCTGGAACGGGCACATTAGGGAAAACATTTACAGTGAGTTTATTGACTTGGCTCAAGAATCATACTATTAATACTAACTGCTGCTAGGAAAAGCAGGCAAAATTGCTTCAAAATTCTGCTGGAATCCTATGAGGGGCTGGTGTTTGTACATTAACTGGTGCAGGTGCTATGCTTTTCAAGGGCTTCTATGAACTGTTGGTTTTCATTCATTTCCGCTTTTTTCAGTTGACATTGTCATTCATGATTACACGGGACTCTACATGGTGGTCCAATGTCACTTCTCTAATTACTTGGCATTCTGCACTGAAGTTTAATCCTCTTGAGTCAATAACTACTCTCAGCTTGGCATTCAACAAATAAGCATAGATATGTGTGTGGATGTATCTCCAGGGACAGATGTGTGGCTGATGTTTTAAGGCCTTCCTAAGCGTACATTTTTTTGACAAATCCTAAATGAGCAAAAAAATATTGATTTATTAAGGGCAAGCTTTAAAAAAATTTGCTTGAATATAACTGAATCTGAACCAGAATGTGCCGCATGAATGTGATTTATAGAAATGTGTTTACTTAATGCTTGAACACATTTGATTAGTTGAACCACACCCAATTCCTTCAGGAGAAGTGTTTTTATTGTTTCCTTTTAGTAAATGAGAAAACTGAGATGTTAGGCAATTTTCCCAGTTCCACATCATAAATCACCAGCGGGTCTGAGATTAGCATTCAGAGAACTTGGACTCTATTCATAAATCCATGTCCCCTGAATCCATAGGTCTGATGAAGGGCAGCTTTTGAAGCTGAATTATCATCACATTTGCAAAGATTGCATATCTTTTAAACTTGCATTGCCTTTAAGTAGCCTAACAAAATAAAAACCAACCAAACAACCAACAAAAAGCCAAATTTTAAGCCCATTTCCTATTGTGTTGGGAGAACATTGTTTATACTAGCTTTATTCAGTCTATTACGAATGTATGTGTAGTGGAGACAGAGAAAGAAAGAGAAAGAGAAACACCCGGGTTACCAGAATTCATAAAATTAGAATATCTTTACATTAAATGTTATATTAGTTTGAGCTATATTTTAGCTAATTTTCGTAAAATTGTTTTATGCTAGGAAAAGGACTAGGTTCTATGATTCTTAAAAATACGGTGAAGCACTTCGCAGGAAGTAATTTGGTTTTTTATATCTCTGTACTTCATTTAGACTATGAACAAGTTTACAATGTTAGCATTAGCACAATGTATAGTTTATCACATAGGATATATTAGAGGATATAGAAGTCTCCATAAAAAATTACTCTAAGGGTAGATTTTGTGTTATAATATTGCTTTCCTGCAAATGTCATCAGCTGACCATTAACAACATATTTTTTGGACATTTTTGTTTGAAATTTTTTTTAGGTAAAGAAATCTTCCAAATTCTGCCGCAAAATAATTTCCCTTGTTTTCACTTTTTAAAATTAACATTCATTTTGAAATTCACCTTTCCTAGACATGGCCTATTCTTTACCACACAAAAATCAAACGGAAACAAAGCTTTTTTGAGGAACTGTTCTACAGCATCCCTGACCTCCCCAGATCACCTGCTTGCTTCCACCTGGAGTTGTGTTTCCCTTCAAAACATAAGACAACTGAGAATCAGTGCAAGATTTTGTTTTGTTCTTGTTAATATTGTTTGTGTGCTGTTTTGATCTGGATAGTGGAGAAAGTGTTTCTCTGTAAATTCAGGAAAATTTATTCTTCATGCACTACAGGAGTGGTGGTTCGAGGTAAAGTAAGCCTTGTGCCGTTCCAAGTTCTCGAATCTTTCTCTACAATTACTGTGCCTTGGAATTTGGATTTATGTCGGGGCTCGTACTTGATGCTGAAAATTCTTTTTTAGATTACCACCTGTATCATAATTTTATTGGCTTCATTAATAGCATAGTCAAAGACTGGCAACTGGATTATAAAAAACTGAGAATGCCTCTAGTTTTTATTCTCCAGTAACACTACAATACGACAAACCAAATGTATTGAAATGCTGAATCGGTCACCCTTGGTCCTTATCCTAGGCTCATATAAGTGTCAATAGTGTGTAAAGACCGAAGAATCAGTATGAAAACATAAAATTAAAATAAATTGTAACACATTGGTTTTCTTTGTCCTTGATAGTAGAAATGTAATAGAGTCATAAAAAATAAGCACAAGTGTTTCTCACTAAGTTGCTGAGTTGCCCTGATTGGCTCATGTTCTCTCTGGAAAAGAGGTGCTAGGATTCTAAAACAGAAAATTGATGATGCTTTAAAGTCCCATCCCTATTATTCATAATAGTGTCTCAATACCTCTGCATGAACTGGTTTTTCTTTGGGGGGCAGGTGGTTTCAGCTACATTTATTACATTTACAGCTGTAAAACTAAGAGAATAAGTAGAAAGGAGATCTACTTCATCTATTCTTCAGAGAAGAATGGATAATAAAATCAAGACAGCACACCGGGGAGTTGTATGCTTCCAGGCTGGTTAAATTAGGGAAGGTTATAAAGACCCCAGAAAGCTTTATCCCAACTTAAATGACTTAGGACACGACAGCATTATCAGACCTGAAAAAGTTAACATGGGCATGGAACACTATCTTCTGTGCATGTGTGTGTGTGTGCACATGTATGAAATACCTAATGTCAAATATTATTGAGTATCTATTATACAGTAGGTTGTAGCTTAGGTACCAGGAATATAACTATAGAAAGGTTGTATTTTCTGAGACATTTAGTGATAGAATTGAGCTCAGAGTAAGAAAAGCAGCCATTTGTAGGCTTCAAGTCTCAATAAAAGTAACAGTTTCATTAGAGATGAAGGTTTGAATTAATTTATGGAAGTTTCCTTTGTTTTAGAAAAAATGACTTTAATAGTGATGTGATGGTAAAACAATGATATTATTTTCAAATAGAGAAAGGCTAGACAATGAGAAAATAAAATGTACTTCATGCTAGTGCATAAAAGCTTTTTTCAATGAGGTTGGAGTTATATCCTGCAGATTTTAATACCACTACAAGGTGGTGGGATTGGTTTATGGGGCAAGCTGTTGGGAGTGAGCAAAAGGTAACTTTATTTGTTTCAATCTACAGTGCCTTAGTGCCTTCAAATTTGCTTTATTCGATCACTCTTTCCTGCCCTCAGATAAGATAACAGTCTGCACAGATGCCATAAATTGTTTGGACCTTCTCAGATATTAACACATAGTTATGTTTTAGCAGTGTTAAAAATCCCACTTCCACCAAATTAAAATTTTTTCTCTTGCCTCTCCTCTTCACTCCTTTCCTATACCTACCCAGCTTTGGCTAGACTCAGGTTTGAAAACCCCGCCAGTGTGGTTAATAATAACGAAAGTTTCAGATAAGAAAAAAAAGGTATTACTATTCAAATATTAATTCTAATATATTTTTAGACCGATAATATTTGATGTTTATAGAAATTCTAAATATCTGCTCCTCGAAATTGAAGAATGCATAGCAATATAAGAAGAAAGGAAGTCATAGGTTTATGCCTAAATTAGACATGAGCCCCAGACGATTTGACAGCTGCCCAGTTTCTAAACATTGGGAACAGATCATTTCCAGATTACATAAAATATTTCAGATACAAGTAAGGACAAAAACCTATTCAATGTATTTTACAATATTAATATTTCTATATAAAAAATAGAGAAGATAAAAAATTAAAAAATAAGGGAAAACAAACAAGCTTACCTTAAAGCAAACAAGCAAACAACAACAAAGTAAACCCGACACTCATAAATTAATCTCATATATCTGTGTGGATGTATAAAATTAAAATAAAAAATTTTTGAAATAAGTCTACTTGTGTATTAAAATAAAAATATATTATAGCCAAGTAAGTTTCACACTTTTGTCTCTCAATAACCGGTTAATAAAATTTCAAAAATTAAAAAAAAATAATTTCAGAGGGTTTCCAAGGTGGCTGACCAGAGTCGAAGCTTGTTGGACTTTCCCCGCAGAAGCGTTGAGGGTTAGACTGGAGAAAGTGGAGAGTGATTACTGCTAGGAAGCAGATCACAAGGACTGACACCAGTGGAGTATGGGGACACCACCAGGAGGAACTGAGCAGCTAAGAGAGAGGAGGATAGAAGGGAGAAATCAGCGTGAACTAAATCCCGGGAGTTCTGCCGCCTAGGGAAAGGGAAAGGGGTATTTTCTCCCTCCCGCACCCGGGTGCCTCAGCCCAGCAATGGGACACAGGGCTCTCATCCTGCAGGGGAGTTCCATGAGAGACTAGTGAGATGGCATACATGCATCTGGATGCCTCCTCCTCTGCACCTCCTCCACTCCTGGCATCCCAGGAAGTAATTTTGGCTCAAGCTGCTCATAGTCAAGTGGCTGCACCCACCCCATTGCAACTGCCAAAGCACCTTGCCCTGAGTGACTTGGGCCCCGTAAGGAGAGTGCACTCCCAGCCAGCTTGCTTCCACAGCATAGCTGCTGCTGCTGCTGCTCTGTAGTACGACAGCCGACAGCCGCGGTTCAGAGAGGAGAGCAGACGGATGCCACCCGCCCCCCACCCCTCCCAAGCTAGAGAGCGGTACAGGAAGTCCACAGCGCCCGCCCCGCAACATAGCGGCTGCTGGAGTTCTGTGCGCTGAGTGGGCCACTTTCAGGGCCAGAGGCGCGTTTTTGCCCCGAGCCAGCATGGCAGCCTCAATTTGTGAGTATTCTGCCCACAGGCGTTTAGCGCATTCACCTGCTAATGGCACAGGCAGCCAAGTGGGAAGGGTAGGGGGGCAGTCCTGGTTTCAGGGTAGGGTGGCAAAGTGAGAGTCCATGCTCATCGGGAGGGGGTCGAAGAGCACAGAATAGCAGGGGTCCGTAAGTGTGCCCCACACTCCTTACCCCAGAGAAATGCCATATTGGAGCAGATTGCCCCACTGAGACTCAATTTGCTAAAGTACTGGTTTCCATGGCAACCAAATGCCTTGGGGTGCCGGAGGCTGAATTGGAGCGGCTGTCCCTGCACCATGCACTTTAATAGGGAGTTCAGCTTGATCCAAGAGTTCCTTCAGCTGCCACTATTCCCCTGGTAGGGGCATCCCCCTGGCAGAGACTTCTTGGGGATAGAGAGGACCATCTGCCTCTCCTTGGGGTCTAGGGTGGCAACGGGGTGCACAATTGGACATACCCCCATCCACCAGCCTCACACAGAGACCCACAACAGTGGGCCAGACACGTGAACTGCAGGGAAGCTTGAGAGCCAATCTCGGGCAGAGAGGAAACACAAGTGGACCAATGGGAAAGGAAAAAGTGCTCTGGTTTGTGGACGGGACAGAAAAAACCTGGCTAGAAGCTTCAGCAAACACACGAGTAGGCCCCTCCCATCAGGAGCAGCCCTCCAGGCTTGGAGAGATAGGACTGAACTCCATATCAGTGGCTCCCCCTCGTGGCCAGATAAGCAACCTCTGAGCCCCATAGAGGCTAACACATCCAAGCTATCAACCTCCAGATATGATCTATCTTGCTCCTCTCCATAGCTCAGGGGGAGCAGGGTCCAAAGAACCCCTGAGAGCTACAAGGGCCCTACCAAAGCTTGAAGCATTCATATACCCCAACGAGGGGACCAGAGCCTACCATGGGCACAATAGATTACCTCGGTAACTGGCTCCTCCTCACAAACTATAATGAACGACAGCGGGAACAACCCCATAGCTAAACATAGTACATTATATCTCAAGCTATTAGGGAGCAGTGTATTTGTACCCACAAGTGCAATACACCAGCGTGGAGCTTAAGCTGGGGGACCAAACTTACTACACTCCATTGGGAAGAGGTGATGACAACATGCCAGAGGTAACCCAAGAGGTTCATCAAATCTGCTGAAACATCCCAAAGGCAGTTCAGGACCAGTGCTCCTCTCCCTGGCATGGTCAGGGAACAATCCTTGGGGACTTGGAGACAGGGCCATAAACCACCTCTGGCAAACCCAGCTCTTGACCAGGAGGCCAGATGAGAAAGAATCAGCAAAAGAACTCTGGAAACATGAAAAATCAAAGTGAAAAGTCACCTCCACAAGAAATCAATACCTCCTCAGCAATGGATACCAACTTAAATGAAACAGTTAAAATGACAGATGAAAAAATTCAAATATGGATTGTAAGAAAGCTCAATGAAATTCAAGAGAAAATAGAAATCCAACCCAAAGAAGCCACAAAACAATGCAGAAAATGAATGAAAAATTCTCTAAAGAAATAAAAGTACTAAGGAAAAACCAAACAGAAATTCTTAAAATGAAAAATGCATTCAAGGAATTACAAAACTCAGTGGAAATTCCTAAGAATAGGCTGCATCACACAGAAGAAAGAATCTCAGAGCTTGAAGATAACACCTGTGAACTAAACAAATCAATCAAAGAGAAAGAACACAGAAGCAAGAGGCATGAACAAAGCACACAAGAAATGTGGGATTATGTAAAGAGGCCAAATGTAAGAATCATAAGAATCCCTGAGGGTGAAAAAGAAAGTACACAAGGGCTAGAAAATCTATTTGAAGGAATAATTGAGGAAAATTTCCCTGGCTTAGTGAGAAATCCAGATATCCAGGTACAAGAAGCACACAGGACTCTTGGGAGATTCAGTGTGAAAAGGAAATCACCATGTTACATAGTTATTAGGCTGGCAAAAGGAAACACAAAAGAGGCACTCCTTTGATCAGTAAGGTGAAAACAGCAGGTAACCTCCAAAGGAAAACCTATCAGACTAACTGCAGATTTCTCAACTAAAACCTTACAAGACAGAAGGGATGGGGGACATATCCTTAGTCTTCTAAAACAGAATAATGGCCAGCCTAGAATTCTTTATCTTGCAAAACTAAGCTTTTTATATGAGGGAGAAATAAAGACATTCCCAGACAAGCAATCACTGATGGAATTTGCAAAGACAAGACCTGCCCTGCAGGAAGTACTCAGACATGCAATATACACTGATGAACACAATAGACACCCACTCATGTAAAATCACCCAAAAGCTAAAGTCCAGAACCAAGATTCCATAATGGCTCGAGAGGTAAAACAAAACAATAAGAGACTACCCAAAAGGATGAACGGAAATCATCCACTCCACTTATCAATTCTTTCAATAAATGGGAATGGCTTGAATTGCCCACAGAAGAAACATAGGCTGGTTGAATGTATAAAAGAATATAAGCCAAATATCTGCTGTCTCCAGGAAACACATCTAACCCACAAGGACTCATTCAGATTCAAGGTGAAGGGATGGAAAATAATATTACAGGCAAAGAGAAACCAAAAGAAAGCTGGTGTAGCCATTCTTATATCAGATAACATAAACATTAAAGGAAAAAAAAGTAAAGAAAGACAGTCACTACATAGTGGTGGAGGGAAAAATTCAACAAGAAGACTTAACAATTCTAAATATTTATGTGCCCAACCTAGGGGCACACAGATAAAGCAAATCCTGCTTGAACGAAACAAAATTATAAACAGCAATACCATAGTAGTCATGGACTTCTACACCCCACTGACAGAACCGGACAATCCTCCAAACAGAAAATAAGCAAGAAACAATGGACTTAAACAGAACTCTAGGAGAAATGGGCCTAATGGACATCTATATAGAGAGAACTAAGAAACACTGAGAAAAGAAATTGCAGAGGATGTAAACAAATGGAAAACCACACCGTGCTCATGTATCAGCAGAATCAACATTGTTAAAATGTCTTTACTATCCAAGGTGATCTACAAATTCAATGCAATGCCTATTAAAATACCACCATCATTTTCCATAGACCTAGAAAAAAATAATTCTACACTTGTATGCAACCTAAGAAGACCCCGTAAAGCCAAAGCAACCTTAAGCAAAAAGAACAAATTGGAAGGCATCAATTTACCAGACTTCAAACTATACCACAAGGCTATAGTAACCAAAACATCATGGCACTGGCATGAGAACAGAGACACAGACCAATGGAATAGGACTGAGAACCCAGATATAAAACCATCCTCATATTGTCATCTGATCTTTGACAAAGCAGACAAAAACATTCACTGGGGAAAAGAACCCACATTCAATAAATGGTGCTGGGAAAATTGGATAGCCACATGTAGAAGACTGAAATGGGATAGGTACCTCTCACCTCTCACAAAAAATCAACTCAAAATGGATAACAGTCTTAAACCTAAGGCATGAAACCAGAAGAATTTTAGGAGATAATGTTGGAAAAAGTCTTATAGACATTGGCCTAGGCAAAGAATTTATGAAGAAGACCCCAAAGGCAATCACAGCAACAACAAAAATAAATAAATGGACCTGATCAAATTAAAAGGCTTCTGCACAGCCAAGGAAACTATCATGGAACAAACAGACAACCTACAGATTGGGAGAAAATATTCACATGCTACACACCCAATAAAGGGCTGATAGCTAGAATCCATATAGAACTCAGGAATGTCAACAAGAAAAAATCAAACAACCCCATTAAAAAGTGGGAAAAGAACATGAACAGAAACTTTTCGAAAGAAGACAGACTAATGTCTAACATACATATGAAAAATTACTCAACATCTCTAATCATCAGGGATATGTAAACCAAAACCACAATGAGATATCACTTAACTCCAGTGAGAATGGCTTTTATCAAATAGTCCCAAAACAACAAATATTGGCATGGATGCAGAGAAACAGGAACACTCCTACACTGCTGGTGTAACTGCAAATTAGTGCAACCTCTATGGAAAGTAATATGGAGATACCTCGAAGAACTAAAAGTAGAACTACCATTTGATCCAGTAATCCCACTACTGGATATTTACCCAAAGGGGGGAGGGAACATTATATAATAAAGACATATGCATTCAAATGTTTATAGCAGCACAATTAACAATTGCAAAGATGTGGAAACAATCCAAGTGCCCATTAATACGTAAGTGGATTAATAAAATGTGGTATATATACACCATGGAATACTACTCAGCCATAAAAAGCAATGATGAAATAATTCCTCTTCCATTTTCCTGGATGGAGCTTTTGCTTATTCTTCAGAGTGAAGTATCAAAACAATGGAAAAACAAGCACCACATGTACTCACCATTAAATTGGTACTAATTGATCAACACTTATGTGCACATACGGAAGTAACATTCATCAGGTATCAGGCAGGGAGGAGGGAGGAGAGGATGGGTAAATTCACACCTAATGGGTGCTGTGCACACTTTCTGGGGGATAGACATGCTTGTAGCTCTGACTCAGGCAGTGCAAAGGCAATATATGAAAGCAAAGTGTCTGTACCCCCATAATATTCTGAAATTAAAAATAATAATAATTTCGCTGGTATTTTAAAGACAATTTTTTTATCTCAATTGATGCTCCAAATATATTTGTGAAAATTCAACACCCATTTTTGATGTGTGTGTGTTTGCTAGACAGAATGAATGACAGATAGATACTTTCAGCAAAACTCATACTTTGTGAAGAAATATTAGAAGCAATCCAAATATTGAAAAAACAGGACAAGATGGTCGTCCTCACTAATACTATTAAATAATAAAAGGCCACTAGTTTCTAGTAAAAAAATGAAATAAAAGTATAAATACTTGAAGAGACAAATCTTTTACTTTCGGAAAATATGGTAATTAACCTAGAAAATACAATAAAATCAACTGAGAAAAATTACCTAAGATGATTTAACAATGTGATCAGATATACGATTAACATAAAAATTATTAGGTCTATTATGCATCAGAAATAACCAATTTAAAATGAAATAGGAATATTTTTTAATCTAAAATAGCGGTGAAATTATAAAATAAATTGGAATAGAACTATTCATAATGTATAAGGCTTGTACAAAGAGAAATATAAAACTGTCTTAATGAGCAGAAGCTCCAAAAAAACAGAGAAACATTCCATGTTTCTGTATAGAAATTTTCTGTATTGTATTTTGTCATTTCTCCCTAAATTCATACATGAATTCAGTGCAATGTTATTAAGAAATTGGTAGTACTTTCATGCATATAATTAACTGATTCTAAAACTTATATTAAAAATAGTTAGAAAATTGCCAAATAGATTTGTAAAAATTGTGGAACAAAATAGTGGAGTCAGGAGAAGTCCAGTGTGAGAATTTACTGTTCCAGTGGCTTTCTTAAATCTTGGAAAAAGAATGAATGAATCAATAAATTGTTTCGAGATCACTGGCTATTTGAAAAATAACAAATGTAAATCTGTAACATACTTTTCAACAAAATAAATTATATACCTTATGAATTCAAGAAAGAAATAGCCAAAAATACTTTAAATATTAGAAGAAAATATAGAAAATTAAGTTTGTGACATTTCAATAGCAAATGCTACCTTAAATACAATATGAAATGGAAGGCAAAAGGAAAAGATAGATAAAATTGATGGGTTATAAACTTATGATCCAAGAAGAAAGTGCATCTAAAAAATTAAAAAGCAACACAAGATTGATAGGGAAATATTTCAAATATTTATAGGAAGTCAGAAAGAAAAATACAAACATCAGAATACAAATGAAGAATAAGTGCTGACAATGTACTGAATAGGACATTCTAATTGTTAATAATATATGAGACCACGTTTAATTTTTTTGGCAATCAAGGACATCACAATAAGATATGCCGTTATTTACCAATAACCATAACGAAAAATGGAAAACTGAAGTATACTCCTACATTTGATATAAATGCTGGAGTATAAATAGATAAAGGCACACTAGAGGACTATTAAACAATGCTCATTAAAGTTCTACATATTTTAAATTGTGCTGCTATAAACATTTGTGTGCAGATGTCTTTATTATAGAGTGTCTTTTTTTTCCTTTGGATAGATGCCTATTAGTGGGATTGCTGGATCAAATGGGATTTCTATTTTTAACTCTTTGAGATATCTCCAAATTACTTTCCACAGGGGTTGTACTAATTTGCAGTCCTGCCAGTAGTGCATAAGTGTTCCTATCTCTCCATACCCATGCCAGCATCAAACCGGTACTAATTGATCAACACTAAGGTGTTCACATGGTAGTAATACTCACTGCATGCTGGTCAGGTAGCGGGGGTTGGGGTGTGGGGGGTAGGCTGGGTGGGGTGGGTAAAATCCACAGCTGATGGAGATGGGGTGCATTGTATTGGAGGACACCTTTGTGGCCCTGGCTTGAGCGAGGCAAATGCATTTCCTGTAACCAAAATATTTGTACCCTCATAATATCCTGAATTAAAAAAAAAAAAACAAACTTCCACCAAAAAAGAAAAGAAAATCGAAGAATGTAATTCATTGCATGATATTATGTAATTTTAAAAAACCATTCAAAATTATTATGGATTAAGTATTATTTGATAATATATAATAATAATTTTATTATTATTATTAAAATCAACCAAATTTATCACAGCCACGGCCTTAGGAAAAGAAAGAGAAGAGTGGTCCTGGGGGAAATCTAAACATCAGTATTTTATTTTTATTTTATTCTTTCAAATGAATCATAATTATCTATACAAAATGTCAACATGTTAGAATTTTGGTGATCACAAAGATGTTTGTTATCTTTACCTTTTTGGAGGGTATTATTTTTCAAAAAATATATATATATATTTCAAAATAAATATATTAAAGATAAAAAAGTTCTACATGTTTGTATTTCTTCACTTACATATACATTCAAGGAAACTTTCACAGGAATGACAGTGACAGCAAGATTTGAAATAGTTCAAAACATTGAGATAAATATAAAAATTTAACTATAAGTAATTATTTGGTTTTGTTTCTTCTTTTATTTATTTCAGAATATTATGGGGTTACAAACATTTTGGTTGCATAAATTGCTCTTTTATTGTTTGAGTCAAAGTGTGCCCATCCCCCAGATAGTGTGAATTATACCCATTAGGTATGAATTCACCCATCCCCTACTTCCCCTACCCCCCTGCTTGATTTCTAATGAATGTTATCTCCATATATATACACATAAGTGTTGATGAATTACTTCCAATTTAATGGTGGGTACATGTGATGTTTGCTTTTCTATTCTTGTGATATTTCACTTAGTAGGATGGTCTCCAGTTCCAGGTTAATATGAGAGGTATTAGTTTACCATTTTTTTTGTATGGCTGAGTAGTCCTCCATGGTATACATACACCACATTTTATTAATCCACTCATGTACTATGGGTGGATTGTTTCCACATCTTTGAAATTGTGACCAAATCAAATACTTAATACCTTTTAAAACAGCAACAAAGAAAATAAAATACCTAGGAATATGTTTAACTAAGGAGGTGAAAGACCTCTATAGGAGAACTATGAAACACTAAAGAAAGAAATAGCAGAGGACCTAAACAGATGGAAAAACATACCAGGTTCATAGATTGGTAGAATCAACATTGTAAAAATGTCTGTACTAACCAAAGTGATCTACAGATTCAGTGCAATCCCTATTAAAATACCAACATAATTTTTCACAGATCTAGAAAAAATAATTCTATGCTTCATATGGAACCAGAGAAGACCCTGTAGAGCCAAAGCAATCTTAAGCAAAAGAACAAATTGGGAGACATCAATTTACCAGACTTCAAGCTATACTACAGGCTATAGTAACTAAAACAGCATGGCACTGGCACAAGAACAGAGACGTAGACCT
>RJWJ010022868.1:0-26336 GCA_004363605.1 Indri indri | reverse complement strand
TCAAATCTACACCGTAGTAGATAGAAAGCTGGAAGGTTGAAATCGCAGCAAACGAAAATGTATGAGAATCAAAGTTTGGCTTCCACTCTGGGAGCTAGTGTCAAGTAATTTTGCAAAACACAATATATGCCTTTTCTTTTTCTCACTGGAGCATGTTCTGCTTGGCACAAAGGATACTCTGAGAAGAATCTAAAGCCCACGGATGCAACAGTAATCCAGAAACACAAGCAGTGGTAATGAAGAGGGCCCAGAATGAGCAACACACCTGTGCCTATGGATAAAGCTTCCTCTGAATCACATAAGGCTAATTAAAAAGTGGAAAAGTCCATGTCAGCTCCCTTTAATAAATGTGTCACCCTGAAGAGAATTGGTTGAAATAGACATAATTGTGAAGGAATAAAGAGCAAAGGAAATGCTTATGATTTGTGCATTTTCCCCCTTTTATTTTAATTCACCATGCATGCATTTCCAGTGAGATAACTGTTCCATAATTACAAAGGATAACATCACTGCATATTTTGGAAGCCACTTCATTTTGTTGTTTTCATGACCACTTCTCGATGCAATTTTTCTTAGCAGGGGGAGGAAGAGCACACTACCATATGATCTAGAAGTTTTATGTTCCTGTCTTCCTCTTTTCCTGCTGGACATGGATCACTCCCTTTTTGATAGTAGGTCTTTATAAATATATTTCTGACTTCGAGAGACTCACATACCCTTAGAGGATGATCTCCCCAAGCTCACTGGGTTTTAGCATTGCATGATTTCCCAGGAGGCAATCTAAGTTGGGAATCTATACATGATTCCTCATTCATTCGACCCATCTGATGCTATCACTTTCTTTACAATAGCAATTTCTGGTCCTTGTCATAACCAATGCTCAAGAAGCAAACCACATATATTGTTCTGTTCAGAATTGAACTAAAAATTCTAAAAACTATGTTAACTTCAGGAAAAGAGGCCTGATTCACAGTGACCGCCAGGGCTACTAGAGCATCTAATCCTGTAACTCACTTACCCAGACCTCATTTCTGACATTACAGGCCACCTGGACATCACCTGATAACTCTACTCAAACTAAGACTGAAGATTTCCATGTGACTGATGCCTCCATAGAGTCTTTTACTGACCAGGTCTGTATCCGTCTCTCTGCCAACACCCAAACAAATGAACAGGACGTTGTTGTCTTAGCTATTTGGACTTTTTACCATGGGGTGTGTGCCAGCCTAGAGCTGGCCCAGAATAAAAAAGTTGTTTTTGTTGCAGTTGCTGTTTTAAACAGATTTCCTACTCCTAGTTTTATTCACTAGGGGCATAAAGAATACCTGAGCAGAAAAATTTCATGACAGGTAGGGTTCTGAAGGAACAGTGTCACGGACACTTTTTTTGCAGTGTTTAATTTCCTGTTTAAATTATGCAGTAGAAGTATTGGGTTGACTGCCGACTCAATTCTACAGTTCTTACTAGGGTGTCTCTCCTCTTGATTCCATTACAGTCACGTCTGAAATTTAAGGAACTTGGAACTTTGGCCATTTTAGTTAGACCCCAAACTCACAGCACTTTCAGTGGGACCACAATAGTCATTTGACCAAAGTGAGTTTGGAGATATTTTCCCCAAATTCATCTTCTCCTTGACCCATTAAGCTCTGTGATTCTTTGCAGGATCATGTATCATTAAGATGACGGTATTTTGATGTACTATCAAGAAACACTGAAAAGAATGAAAACATATTGGTAGGCTTTAAAAACAAAGCTATGTTGTAGTTAAGATTGAATATCCACTAATATATAATGCAGAAAAGAACACCACTTAAATTCGTAAATTATAACTCTCTTGACAACTCAACTCGCCAAAGAAATTTTCTTTTTCACTTACGTAAAACTTTAAACTTCATTCAAACCTTCAGGATAAGAAAACATAGGCTGAGTCTGTCATCTGCATGTGATGGCAAGAATTATAAAAATTCAGAAAGATCTTCACATACTAATGGGCAATAATAACAGAAATCGAGAGAGAACCTCTTACATGATAAATGTGCATCAATAAAAGATTTCGAGAAGAAATTAGTCATTATCTTTTCCTCCTACAGACATCCTCCAGTTGCCTTTATTACCTGTGATACACATACACACATGCACACACACACACACAATAAAAAAATTAGAAGTGCTTGGCACACAATTAATAACTGACAAATTATGCATGAGGAATGCTGAAAATAAAAACTGGTCTTTTAACCTTCATTTAACACAAGTCTATGAAAGAGCTATTGGTACAATTATGGAATATAGAGTCACATGGATGGATGGCTATTAACAGGTTTTTGGTTTTTTTTTTGGCTGTGTCTATACAGGTCAAGTATGTAACCAAAAGAGACACTTTAGAAAGCCAAAACCTTAACTTTGCAGCGCCAGTTACCTAGTTGAGTTGTTACAGACATCATAAAAATGATACAGCTATAAATCCTAGTATGGACACAGCCAAACCCCAGAATCCCAAAAGCAAACAAAACTGGCTAGGAGCAAGTAAAAATATAGCATTGTGATTTAAAATTTTTATGAGAAATTATTAGGAGGTGTGTGGAATACAATTTCCTCTAAAACAAACAAAAAAAAACATGCTGGACCCTTGTTCAAGTACTGTGTGTTGTTCTTAGTTCCACAATTACACAGGAATACCGGGAACTTAATGTGGATCACGTGGAAAGGCCACATCATTAAAACGTGGGCAGTAAGAACTCTGAAAAATTCAGTTCAGGGTAGAAAAGGCTGAGTGTAGGGTCGCTTCGTGGTCATTTTTGTGGATACAAACTTTTTTTTAAGACAAAGAACATTCGAATGGTTCTACGTACGCACTCTCTCCTAATGCAGAGAAAGAGCAAAGCAATAACATGGAGCCTGAAGGTGTTAATTTTGAAATAAGGAAGACAATTTGTTGATGATGAGGGTTAGTCAATGTTCGAAAGTGTTACTGAGAGGCTGGGAAGGCTTCCCAGGGGAGTTTCAAGAAAGAGGCGGAGGCTCGTGTGTCGGAAGTGCTCTCAGAGGGTGCTGCCAGGAGCAGGCGCACAGCCCTTGGATGTCCGGGCCCTGGCGTCATGGGTGTCGTGTATGTACATACTCAGTTGTGCCTGTGTTGCACAAATACTCATGCATACAGAGTCAATATAAACTGGCACATATAGATTTGAATGAAAAGTCATATAAATCTGCCATTCCCCCCACTTACCAAATCGACAAAAAGAAAAAGCAAAATTAAAAAATCCCAAACATCTGCCATTGGGCCAAATCTCTTTCTACCGTATCCTCTTTCAAAGGAGGGAGGTAGAAGAGGAGAGAAAAAAACCCAGCTTGGGATAAATGACACCCAAGGCCTCTCAGCTACTCCTGTGTAGCTGGCTTTTATTATATAGAAGATATTTAGCACATGGGACCAAGTTAACAAACATACGACAAAAAAATAAAAGAAGAAAAGAAAAAAAGATTTTCTTGTATTTCCACATCTAGAAAGAAATCTACCCTGTGGATTTACATGTTAAGGTGAACCAGGTAAAGTAGGCAGTAGTGTATCAATGAACTATTGTGTTCTAACAAATATGTTATCATTAGTTGTGATTTTTTTTCCTTTAAAATATGGATTTCTTTTAGGAGGTTTATTTCAAAATGGTGACTCATTTTTTTTTTCTTTTCCCACCCCCCAGCCCTCCCCTATAGATGATACTTCCGTAAAAGTTCAGATTGCCAAGGATGTTTTCTCTCAGGGAACCGATCTGGAATTTTGATCTTTAGGAAATCCTGGATGCATTTCTCCAGCTCTTCCTCAATGGAGAGCTTTTCTTTAACAGCTTTTTTTTTGCTGCTCATGTTTGACTCCCTGGAGCCAGAAGTCAGAGTCCGGAGCAGGTCGCTTTTCCGCCGCATCTCTGACTGTTGGATCAGCTGGACCGGGCCCTTCTTGATGGGACGGTCCAGAGTCTGGATGTTGGTCTGACGTGTCACAGGCCCACAGATGACTGTCTCCTGGGGAGAGCTGGCCTCGGACTGGCTGTCGCAGCTGGAGGTGGAGAGGTCATTGCAAGACGTGCCGCTCTCCCCTTCTTTGTCACCCTTGCCGTTCTTGCAGCAGCAATCACAGTGCGAGGATGACCACCTGGAAGGCTCACCTGGAAGGGAAGCACAGATCCAAGGGATTAATGCCAGCCAGCTCAGCGTGGAGTAGCAACATAGCACTTGAACACACAAAAACAAGCATCACAGAACAATGATTCTAGAAGAACTGGGGTGGCACACAGGTTGGGCTGCAAAAGGACCACCCCAAAGCCAAGTCCACTGAAGGGAGGAAATGAATAATGGTATGCTGTGTAATAATAAATATAGTATAATGCTTAAGCCCATAGGCACTAGAGTCAGGAATACCCAGCTACACCATTTATTAAACTTGTTACCTTGGCGGGTCCCTTAAATTTTCAAAGCTTCAGTTTCCTCATCTGTGGGATGAGGATAATTTCTTACAACCTAGAGTTCTAGGGAGGATTTAGATAAGTCAAGTGAAATTCTTAATGCCGTATGAGACACACAGTAAGCACTCAATAAATGCTAGCCAATTTCCCATGGCCGATGTTGAGCCTTAATCCAAAGCTCCGTGTGATAGTAGTCAGATACTATGAGAGTGGATGACAGTGACCAGCAAAGGAGGGCTGACTCTGTGCATGCCCCCATCTGACTTCTATGCACCTATCATCTTGATGGTCCTCGTGATAATTCTACTAACTCATTTGTTCCACTTTCGGCTTCCATACAATAAAACTAAGACTCCCCCGGGGTTTAGGAAACTTGCCACCCTTTGCACAATTGGGAGGTGGCAGAGAAGGGATTTGAATATAGATCTCCCAAATGCCATAACCATGGCAATTAACCATTTTATGCAATTTTATACAAAATCCCTGCTTCCACTTCAAAATAATGTTCAAGCTTTAACTTCCCTCTGAAGTTCCTGTTTACCTCTCCTCAGAAGTATTTGCTTTTCCCCCACTCTGAGTTATGGTCACATTTTGTAAGTACATATATTATGCACATATCATAAGTCTTTTTCACTTTTTGCACCTCATCTACTAGACCATGAGTTCCTTAGTGAGTGCATAGTGAAGTATCCATTGTTATAATCCCAGCAAATGGCCCAGGGAACAATGTAGAAATTCAACAAAAGACTGTATCCTGATAATAACTTTTATATACCTAGATGCAGCCATGCCTGAAGCTATTGTTGTCAGTGGGCTTTTCAGTTACATGATACACTAAGTTCCCTTTTATTTTTAAGCCAATGTGAGTCCCTCTCCCCCCATTCCCCTGAGTCTTGTCTCATAATACTACATTCAGCAATTCAGAGGGAAAGAAATTTTTAGGTACATGGTTGGTGGATCCATGAACTAGAAAAATCCACAATCATGGCACAAAGCAATTTCCTAAACCTAAGTAACTGTACCCAACCTCCCACCCTCTGAACAGCTGCGATCCTCCTAGAGTCGTAAACTTAATACTATTTACCGATTATATATAATGTGCTGGGCACTTCGTATAGTTCTTTGCACTTAAGCCATAAAAGATAAAGGGAAACAAATTCCTTTTAGGATACTGATATTGAGGATAAGGATAATGTAGTATCTTTATATGTTTTTAAGGAGATTCAGTTTTAATTTATACAATATCTTATTCTCATAAATAGTAGGGCCCATTATAACAGGATCCTACTTTATTGCCATTTCTAATATGGTCAAAATAAACGAAACTTAGAATGGAAACTATTAAGAAAGTTATGTCCTGTCTTCTTGTATAATGCCTGTCCTTTACATCTGCAGTCCCCAGCCCCTGGGCCTCAGACTGGTACCAGTCTGTGGCCTGTTAGGAACCAGGCCATACAGCAGCAGCTAAGTGATGGGCAAGTGAGCTAAGCTTCATCTGTATTTACAGCCACTCCCCATCGCTCACATCCCGCTCACATCCCTGCCTGAGCTCCGTCTCCTGTCAGATCAGCTGCAGCATTAGATTCTCATAGGAGCACAAACCCTACTGTAAACTGCACATGCGAGGAATCTAGGTTGCAGGCTCCTTATGAGAATCTAATGCCTGATGATCCGAGGTGGAGCTGAGGTGATGGTAGCACTGGGGGCTGCAAATACAGATTATCATTAGTAGAGAGGTTAACAGTATAGTAATAATAGAAATAAGGTGCACAATAAACATAACGCATTTGAATCATCCCCAAACCACCCCCCTCCCCCAATTAATGGAAAAATTGTCTTCCATGAAACCACTCCCTGGTGGCAAAAAGGTTTCAGACTGCTGCTTTTCATATTAAATGATTTAACATTTATAGCAACTTATCTCAATATAATTTTTTCCAGAGGGAGTAAAAAAAAAAATTCCTGCAAATCACAACTCCAGAAGCATCTCTAACTTATGCCACTTCCTGAAATGTGACTGAGTAATCATTGTATTTATATAGCCATTAAATTAAATGCAACAATCCAATTAGCCAAAAGGAGTCACAATAGCAGTAATGTTCTAGTTATCTCAGGCTATTACAAATAAATATCTTCCATGCAACAGAGAAACTGTTCAGTATGTACCAGCTGGTGACCGAATCTATCAGCAATAGAAAACGGCTTCTGTCTGCCAGCACGGATTTGGAGGGGATCGTTTTTCACCTTCAGTAGGCAGAATCTGCTTCTGCCTCCCAAAACTTGGCAAACCCTGCGCTAATATGACTCAACTGAGAAGTGGTTCCAATGAATTGGGCTAAAGAAAAGTAATCACATCAAACCAGAGCTGATCTAGTTTGATCTTTTTTAGTAAGTTCAGAAGTTGAATGTTCCCAACACAAAGAAATGATAAATATTTGAGATAATGGATACGCTATTAATAATTACCCTGATCTGGTCACTGTACATTATATGTTTCAAAACATCACTGTGCAACCCATGAATATGTACATTTATTATTTGTCAATTAAAATTTTTAATTTAATTTAAAAATAAATTGAATTTAGCTTACATAAAAGGAAAGAGGAAAAGGGGAAGACAGAAAGGAGAAGGAAAAGAAATACATGCTGGGATATACCTGCCTGTTACCTTAAAGCAAGATGACAAGATATTTTGGCCATAAACCCTGCTGAACCAGTAGAAAAGCAAGCCCTGTGTCTGTCTGCCCAAGAGTTGCCTTCCTCATAGTAAAGTAATTCCATTCAATGGACTTCAGAAGGAAACTTTATCCTTCTCTAAAAGCCACGATGCTATCACGTGACGGGTCTCTGTTTATTCATGCAGAAAACTGCACAAAGCCCTCCCCGCACGCCAAACCAGGAACCTGGCACTGATGCAGCTATTTCCTCCCTGAACTGCTGGGATGATCATGTATTTAAATGTCAGCTGGAATCCTTCAGCTTCCAGACAAATGGAAGTATTACTTTCTGCTTATTTGAGGCACTATCACTATTAAAAGAAATTGAACAACTTAATTTTAGTGTAGCCTGTCATACTACCACATGTGTTAAGATTTTATGAGAATATTTGAATGTTTTAGTATTTTGGCAAGATAATTCATAAGATGACTTCTGGAATTTACATATCATATTGAAACCAAAGAAAAAGATTGGACTAATACAGTCCAGCTGGGATGCTGTATGAAGAGTCACTGTGAAATCTGAAAAAAAATCAAATGTGACAAGATAACCACCCTATTTCTTTTTTGGAGGTATCGTCTGCCTGACTACCTCTTCCCAACAGCTTAACCACAAGCAAAGAGGTTTTAAATCAGAACATAGAAGTGACACGTGTAAGCTCCAGACCCTTTTGCCGTTGCACTCCCACTGTGATGTGCTCATAAGTCCTGGAAAGTGTGGAAATACCTATGAAAGGTCAGTTCTGTAACTCAAAGTACTCTAGAATCCCCCCAATTATAGCAAATAACGATCCCATAAATACCTTGATACTTCAAATTGCAACATACTTTTGCTTCCAATTTGCTGAGGTTTCAATACTGGACAGAATAATTCTCTCCATTTGGGGAGAAAATAAGTTACAATTGATTAGCCAGATGTGGGAAGCAAACCTCATTCCAAAAAATAGTCAGATTTATTGATATTAAAAAATCAGAAAATCTATTGTCTTTTGGGGAGGTTATTAACTAGTTGGTAGTCAAAAGAGCCTAATAACGCTACCTTATTTTTCAATAAACCATTGCCGAATTTATTGAATATTACATTTTTTTTGGTGCCTGGCACATAATAGAGGTTTGAAAAATGTTTGATGAATAAATGAATGAACCAAACACGTATGTTGAATTGTATTAGGCTGATAACATGGCAGAGCAGATCTCAGGCTCCAGAGTCAGGCCCCACAATTTGTCAGCTGTGGGACCTTGGATAAATTATTTCACTTCTCTGAGCTTTGGTCTTCTCATCTGAAAAATAAAGCTACTTAATAGTATTTTCTTCACAAGGCTTGTAAGAAAATTAAATGTGATAATTAATGAGATAATTAATGTAAATTTCATGGTCTGTGGCACACAGTAAGTGTTCCTTCCATTCACACATATTTGCTCTACTATAAGCCAGACACTGTTCTGCATAAACAAAACAAATCAGAAGCATGCTATATCTGATTGTGATGTTTCCACCAATATACTACACAACTAACTCCTAGGTCTGGCTGAAGTGTCATATTAGGAAGGACATTGATGCTACAGCTGGATGCATTAGAAAAACGTATACCAAGTACTTAGTAATGTCTTATCTGGCATGGGAATGGCAAGCAAAAAATACATACTGTGTCTGGCACAAAGTGTGTGAGCACAGGATGTTTTTGGAAGGAAGGAGTCTTTACAGGGTAGTGCTTAAAATTTCACAAATGGATGAGTCCTTTGGGGTAAATATTTGCTTTAAAACATATCAAGTAAACTTAAATCCATAAAAGGGAAGAATTTGTATTTTGGATTAAATGGGGAGGGGCAGGAAACTCAGTTGTCCGAAGTTCTTAAAGTACCAAATCTTCAAGCATTTTGCAACTTGGAAAAACTGAGGACCAATCAAGCAAATTGTATGATTGCACCTGGCCCCCTTCCAGTACCTCCCTAACTGTGGTAGTTCTTACTGATAAAGAAGAAGTAAAACAGGAAAGATTACAGAATATGTCTCCCCTATGAAAAATTCAAACGGAACTGAGTGAAACATGACTTAGCAAACTCACAAAGTGCTCATGCATTTTTAAAAGAGGCAGCTCTGCAATCTACCCACACTTCAAATTCTCCACCTGCTAATGGCTGTGAGCACAATGCACATCATTTACAGCAACAGCTGGGAAAACTGCTTTCCGCTGTCTTTTCTGTCAATGATGTAGGAGACTGCCAGTCTGGGAGCTGGGTGGCCAGATTTAATTTATCGAGGCTGCTGAAAGACTTTCTTGGTATCCCAGTTGAAAAGCCAATAATGGCCAAATTGATGTTTTTATAATTCTGCTAACCCTGGAAAAGATATTGTATAGCAGAGATTGGGAATAGGCAGGCTGTGCGAGCTTCTGAGAAAAATGCATTTTCAAGCTTGACAATCATCAGTTCTCGCTTGTGGCTGACCTTTTTCACTCGTGGACATTTGGCCTTGCTGGGGCCAGCTGCAGCTCCTCATTAACAGGCGGTGAGTGTGGGCAAGAGCAGACGCTTAAACCATCCATGCATCAGTCGGAGCCAGTCAGGAGAACAGGCACCCCCAGTTATCTTAACAGGGAGAATTTCATGGAAGTAATTGTTTAGACAGATAATGGAGGAGTGAAAATGCAAAAGAAAAGTGACACTGAAGAGACCAAGATGACTGCAGGAGGCAGCTATCACCTTTAAGTCTGGGGAAACAAATAAAAGAGGATGCAGTTATTAGAAGTTAAAAGCTTAGAAGTGGCATGCAGGGCAGGTGGGACCCAGACATCTGAGGAAGGCATGCTGCCCTGCTGGTGTCAGGATCTCTGAAGGACCCTGGCTCTGAGGGTTACACAAAAAAGGAAAAGGAAACTGGAACCAATTGCTTTGGGGGTAAATAAAACCTGGGTTGATGCTAATAGGAGCAAGGAATCCTCCTCATCAAGTCTTACAGCCTTCCTCTAGCACCCCCACTGATAGGATGCAACAGGAAGCCAACAGGGCAAAAGAGAGGTGTGCTTGCAGCCCCAGGGGCACAGAGTACAGGGGGGTGGGTTTGGAACTGAAGACTACAGCTTAATAACTAGCACACTGACCCTGCGAGGGATGCAAAAGAAACCAAAGACACTCTTGACCTGCTGGAACATGTGCTCCTCTGGAAGAATTAGGAACTGGAAAAATAAAAGAAAACCATCACCTCCTTTCGGTTCCTGAATCGCTGTCCTTTATTATGCCTCAGGGTTTTGTATTTGTTTTCCCTCTGCCAGCAACACTTATCCTTCTACTTCCCACCTGCTTAACTCTTTCTCATCCTCAAGAACTTGGCTTAAATTTCACTTTCTCAAAGTGGCCTTACCTATCTTATGCGCCTCCCCAATTTAAGCTGGTCCTAACCTCCTGTCTGCTGCTTTCACAACACCGTAATTATGGGTGTTTCCTGGTTCATTTGTTTAACGTCTGCTTCCCACAGTAGAATGCAAGGGATGTGCTTGTTTCCTTTTGGATTCTAGTGCACACTCCAGGGCACACACAGGTCAGGGTGTCATGGCACATAGTAGCAGGTGCTCGGTGAGTATCTGCATGCTAAATGGGAGAGGGCACTGCTGATATATACAGAATGCAAAGTTCAGTTTAGAGTGTGTGTATGTCCGAGTAAGAGAGTAAACTTTCCACCTCATCCCCCCCTTAAAAAGAAAGAATTGAAAATTCTGATCTGTAGAAGTCATTAGCATGGAAAATATTTAGGCATATCACTAGATAGTTAATACAGATGTGACAAAAACACGCTGATTGACAGAGATAATGGCAAATACCACAGGCCTGTTCAGGATTTTTAAAGTGTGTGTATAAATATAAATGTGTGTGTGCGTATATGTATATAAATAAACTGATCACCACTCATAGTGATTTATCAATACAAAAATCCTTAAAAGCATTATACAACTTAAGTAAAAATTAACTTTCTTAACCATTCAACCCACAAGTCTCTATTTGCATAATTTTTCTATTTGCTGTTGCTCAGACATACTCCCCCAGCTCCAGTTTCTTACCTGTCAGGTTTTAGAGCAATGCAATGTTGGTGTAAAGCAAGAAAACCAGAATTTTGACTCCCTGGTTTACTGCCTTGCTCTTTCGAGTGTTCCTTGATGACACATTTATTCCGTTTCCCAAGTCCTTTTCTCTTCTGTCTTGCTTACTTCCTCATTTTACTTCTTCTTCTCAGCCTCAGCTTTTTTCAGCTAAGATCACACTTGATTGCTGCCACCCCAAAAGGGCGTATGTGCCTGCTTCGACTTCCGCGGGCCGCTTGACTCCCTTTTCTCCCTTGTCCTCTTTTCATTTGTCTTCACCAACTTTTCATAAACTACACAGTTTCCTCCGAAGCCTACAATTCCTCTCCCCATTAGCACCTAGGCATCTTTTGTCCCTTACCCTGGAATGTATACATAATACCTGCAGAGTTTGTTCGTCCCCTTCTTCCAGGAAAAGTGCCTTTCTTTTTCTTCAGGGAACTGCTCCTTCCCTATTCCACATTGACCTGAAGGGACCGTCAACCACAGTGCAGCCCGGCTGCAGGGGAGGACACGAGGCCCGCATTTGAACAGACTCCTCCCCACCTCCTGGCCATAGTGGGCGACGCAAGCACGGGCACGTGACCCGAGCTGGGTGAACCTGAGTCCTCACTGGGACTGTTCTGCTGGGATAGATGGGTCCTGTGTGCTCTGTGATGTGGGAGGTTGCCGTGCTAGGTGTACGTGAGTCTGGTGGAGATCTTCCAAACCTCCTGGGGAGGACATTCATTCAGAGAGAAGCCCAGTGAAACAGCCAAAGCTGAGAAATAGTGAAGACACGGAGACCTACATCTAGCAGTATCTTAAGTGGGCCCCATCTCTAGGTTTATACTTTTATAAGCCTAGAAATTTCCTTTTTGCTTAATCTAGTGAGAATTAATTTTGTGTTATAACCAGAATCTTGAACACTACACCAAATTCATATAAGCACACTTAATATCTGTTTAATTTGCCCTTTTCCTCCTCTAAGCACCTGCGCAATTCCAGCACTAATGTTGGTCAGTGCTGTAGGGGGCAGGCACTATTATTATCGCTAAGTTACTTTATAGATGACTTGTTTCTTCTCTGGAATGTTAACCGTTTTGATATCTTAGTCCCAAAACATTTGACTAACACTCTGAAGAGCCGTACTAAGTCTCTTTTGCTACCTGTTGTGCATAATGATTCCAATGGTGAATAAGGTAATAGCTATCCCTCTAAAACCAGAAATTTAGCATAATAATAATAATAATAGGTATCATCTATTGAGAATGCCCTAAGTACCTGCCATTGTGCTCAGCACTTTACATAATCTCATCTTCACAATAATCCTATCGGGTGGATGCTATTCTTCTTTTCTTTTCATGGAAGAGGAAACTGCACCTGAGATTGGTTAACTACCTGATCCAAAGTTGTAAGATTGACAAGTGGCAAGAAATCAAACCCAGATGTTTTTTAATACAAAGCTCTGCTTTTCTTTGTGGACATGGTATCCAGTATCATGAAAACTGTCTGCAGGAAATATTTAAAAGTAGTAACAGGGTGAAAGGGTTAAGTATTGACTTTAAGACATGCCTGTCCCAGGGATTCCAGCCTTTCAGTAACTTCTAAAAGCAATCAACTAATTGAACAACTTAAAAATCCAAGCTTTTTTAGTTCTTTCGTCTTTATATTTATACATGAAATTTAAGTTCCTCTCCCCTGCCCATTGGAAATAACTGAAAGTGACTCAGTGAAGGGCAAAGTGTCACTGGTACCCTTCCTGATGTGTGGAGTATTCCACTTCCCTCCCCCATTGTTCAGTCCTACCAGGGTTGCCTTGATAGCAATCGGCAGTGTTTCAAGTGTGCACTTAATTAGCTCATGAAAGAAGCTTTTTGCTCATTAATCGAGATATAATTTTGCTAATACTGCTTAATGAATATTCAACAACAAACCAGTATGTGATACCTCCTCAAAAGGGGGGAAAAAACCCCACAATGATCTATAGTTTATTGGCAAATACAGAACTAAACTTCCATCGATCCTCCTGGTTAAAAAAGTCACACAAACCCACAGCAATTGTTCAAGAGCTAGGAACCCTGTGGATTTTATGAGAAACATGGATGAAATAGAAGAACTGTCTTAAAACATTTATAAGTCATAGATTACTTTGAAGGGAGTCAAGGTTGACCAGAAAACTTTAAATGCATGAGAAGTGTGGCCACAAGGTGGCCAATGACACTGACACAGAGGCTGTCTGTTGGCAGGCCCAGAAGACCATGGCAGTGGTTTGCAAACAGAATTGCAGAGTGTGACACCTAGAGGAGACCCTATTATACTTACAGTGAGTGACCACAGCCTGGAGGGGGAAGTGGGTGTGACAGTAAGATTCAGAGCCTGGTTCCCGGTTGACCTCTGTTTGGGACCATGCCAGAGACACGACTGGGAAGGTGTGGAGCCACATGGGCAAAAGGTAGATAAATCAAACCCAGCTGCAGAGGATTTCATATCTGAACAGTCTATCATGGGGAAAAGAAAGAAAAATCTCTAACAAGATTCCATTGTTGAGTACAATGAATATGAACACAGGACAGAGTAGTTTGGAGAAAGAAGATTCCTGCAATATGACCCATGTCTAATGTCCAGGGGTTCAGGGTGACGTAATAACACTGACATGTGTTTATTGAGCACCTATTGTGTGCCAGACATTTTACTTATAACATCTCATTGAATCCTCACAACCAGTGAAGGGAGGTAGAAATAGGAATTACAATGCCTAATTCTTACCCTCTAGGTGCCAGAGAGGCTGACATTCCATCATAGAGATTTACTCATAATCAACGTCTAAAAGGCCTCCTTTTAAACAGCATATATCCTTGGCAGAAGAATAAATCTCAGACATGTCAGTGTGAATTAGTTTATCACAATGCTTGGGCCAGACAGAGGAGGAAGCCTACAAACTCACATTAGTGAGCAATGCCTGCTAAATGGCAGTGTTAAACAAACAAACAAATAAACATAACAAAAACAAACACACAAAAAAATTAATGAACAATGAGCACCTACCATGTGTCTTGTGTAACACTAAGTATTTTACAACAATTTAATTTTCTTCTAATAACACTCTAAGTCAGGGTGTCTCAACCTTGGCACTATTGACATTTAGGCTGAATAATTTCCTGCAGGGCTGTCCTGTGCATTGCAGGATGAGTAGCAGGATCCCTGGCCTCCACCCACTCATTGCCAGTAGAACCTCCCTTGGTCAAGGCAAATGCGAATGTCTACAGATACTGCCAAATGTATGCCGAGGGGTAAAAATCACCTCCCGTTGAGAACCATTGATTTGAGATAAATATTGCTGTTTCATTGGTGAGGAAACTGAATTTCAAAAATGTTATTAATTTGCTCATAGGTCACAAAGCTAGTAAAAGGACAAAACAGGATTTGACTTTTGGTAGATCTGACTTCAAGATTAATGCCTTCCACCACTACGTTATGATACGCCAGTGAAGTGCTGTCTCCTTGACAAGAGCTTATCAGGCAAAGACCCAACCATTCCATTTATAAGTTCCAGAATAAGCCCAGTGAAAGAAGATGAAGGAAATTGAATTGTCCTTTCTCTTTTCATGAAATGGAAAGAACGTATCATTTTTACCAGCCTATCATCAGATGATAATGGAATAGAAAGACTTACAGAATTTAGCAGCTCTGCCAAAACATGTATCTCTGCTGATTGGCCACTAATTAATTACTATTCTTTTAATTAGGATTTCAAAATGGGACAAAGGTGAAGCTAACCAAAAATTTTGCCCATTAAGCCACAGCCTAAATTAATATTATGTAATAATAATAATAATAGGCAAGATTGTTTATTACATGCCAGATGTTGTCCTAGCACTTTCCTTGCAGAAGCTCATTCGAGATTTACAACATCCATATGAATTAGACTCCACTGTCGCTCACATTTTTCAGAAACGCAAACTAAGGCATGGAGAGGTTAAGCAACTAACCCACAGTCTTTAAGAGACACAGCCATGATGCAGACTCTGCTGTCTGAATCCAGAATTCCCCTAGGGAAGCAGGCAGTAGAGCCCAGTGGTTCAGAGCTTGGGCTTTGAACGAAAGAAACAGGAATGGACGACAGCTCTGCTGGTGACTTGCAGTTTCTTTGTTGGAAAACGTTGGAAATAATACTTCTCTGGTAGAAGGATGAGAATTGAATGGTACGATTTGTCCAGAGCATGATAACACTGCCCAGAAAATAGTCAATGCCCACTGAATAGTGTGTTTTTAAAATATAATTGATTGCTTTGATATTAATTGGCAAGGTTAATATTAATCACAGTGTGTAAACATCTAAAAGCCAAATTCAATGAAGATAACTATATAACTATATAACTTGTTTTTTCTGCTTTTCTTTCACTAGACAGTCTACCCAAATCTCACCTTCACATTACTTAACCAATATATCTACTTTGGGCTCTCATCCTGGGCTTTCTACCAAAGAATTGTTCCATTTGCATAGATTGATAATATTTAGTAAAATAAATAAATAAATTTAGTGGATTCACATATCCACTAATATAGGAATCCTTCTCCTCTTGGTCTGGGGCAAGGATCGACATATTTGACCTGCAGTGACTCTAAAGGCAAACAGAATTCCTAAAAGGGGGTAAATTGTGCATTGTAATGACAGTTCATTGTTACCCCTTTGTAGATGATTTTCCTGTTATTGTCAAATCACATTAATTACACACAAACATATAACCTCATAAGATTGCCTGAGTCCCTTTGATTGGGAGAAACATCCTTCGAGCATGGAGCCCACTATCACCTCCATGGTTAATTCACTTAAAACAGTCTTTCAAGTGGTTCGACAGATGTATCCAATGAGCAATAAAAGCAAAGGCATAGCGCCAATGTAAATTAGCATCAATAACTTCCAGACCAGAGGGGATGGAACATAAATAGCATGATCCCTGTGATAACAATAGCAAGTTAGATTCAGAGATGATCTCTCCTTTTTTAAATATATACTCTCTGATTGATGATTAGACCGTTGCTAACATACTCTTGGTTGCTAACATTTGGAAAATTGATGGGAAAAAGATTAAAAAAACAAAAGATCCTAGAAAGAGAATAGCTCTAGTGGCTACACTTTTCTCCCTACTTCTCTCCCGTCTTGATCAGAGAGAGTTTTCTCTTTCTCATCAGACCACAGTTACTCAAAGGACAATGAGAATTCCTGAAAGAGGGGGTAAAGTTCAGTTTTAGTTAAAAACTCCAAAGTTATGCAAGATTTTCTTCAGATTTATGAGTTGGCAAATATTAAATCAATCAATTTAGAAACTACGCTATTGATGGCTGCGGCTCAAAGTGAATCATGGGAAATGAGGAGAGTAAGGGAAGGGAAGGCAATGAAAACCTAGAGACCAAAAAAAAGAAAAAAAGAAAAATGCAAATACAAGTACCAGCACCAGAATAAGGACTAAGAGAGCAAATGTGAGACAGTAAAGGAAGCAAAGAAGGAAACAGCAATGGAAGAAAAAAGACAGAGGAGAAATAAAGGTACAATGAGTGCTGGGAGAGGCCATGGCAGCAGAATCAATTCCCAAGCAAAATTTGGGGAATAAATGATAGGAACCAAAGTAATATTCTAGGAAAATAAAATATAATTCTCAAGATTATAATACTAGAGCATCCAATGTGACTTTGGTGAGTGGGGGGAAGTTCTGACTGCCTTCCTGGAGGAAGTGGCATCTGGTTTCAGACAAAATTGAAGAATAAACAGAAGTTGGCTAAGGGAATAAAGCCCATAAAGACTGTGTGAGGTATTGAAAATAGAGTGTTCAAGGGCCAGGAGTAAGAGCAAACATACTGCGTTTGGGGAGCTGAGAGTGATGGTGGGAGCAACCCAGGTAAGAGACAAGTAGAGCCAGATCGCAAGGGGCCCAGAGGTCCCTTGTTAAAGGGTACATGGGAAGCCACTGGAGGGTGACCAGAACATTAGTGTGTTTAGAAGGGGTGGAGAGTGGACAGCTATAAGAAAGCACAAAGGGCCAGGGACCAGTTAGGAGATTGTTAAAACAATCTAAGCCAGAGAAATGATAGCCTAGGATATTGGTCCTGAAAATGGAAGGAAGGAGCCAGATTCCAGAAGTATTCAGGAGGCAGAGTGTACAGCTATGGGTGAGAGAGGCATCAAGAATGTTGCCAGAGGTTTCTGGCTTGAGCAGCTGGCGCACGGTGCTTTCAATCTCTGAAGTAAGCGACCTGGGAAGAAGAAGAGGCTGGGTGGGGTGAGGATGAAGGTAATGAGTTCCATCTGGGAATCATGGTGGGCCTATAGAACATCCAAGCTGGTTAATTCTGGTCTCTCTCCTTGTAAACATGCTTCTCTTGTAGTTCCACAAAGATCCCTTTGTTTCAATAATTCTGAGTGACGTGCATGCATCCACACAATTATGTAGAGCAGCAAGGTGCAAAACAGAAGACTGACCTTAGCAAAATAGATGCAGGATATCTTACACTCTTGTCAGAAACTTACTTCTACTCTTGTGCTAATTTTGACTTTCATTAGACTATAAGTTTTAAGTTCCTGGAAAGTAAGTTCCCATTTAAAAGAGAGTTCCTGGCTGAAAATTATGTCCCTTGCACTTTGACAAAGATTTGAGAAGGGCTATGACTTAACAGATGATGAGAAATTATGGCAACTGGAATTTATATAACACTTAATAGATTAAAAAGCCGTTTCCATTCATTGCACCTCATTTAATCCTCACACTCATTCACTCAGCACCCAACTAATATTTGATTGCTCTCTGACAGACACTCTCTAGGCAATGGGTACACAGGGAGATTATATTCTAACAAGAAAGATAAACAATATGCAAGTGAAAGATAATAAAATTTCAGGTAGTGAGGGCTGCAAAGAAAATAAAACAGGATAATATGGTGGAGTGAGTTGAGGTGAGAGGGTTACAGGCAGTGGAGAGGGTGTTCATCTCTAGGGAAGTTGATGTTTTAGCTGGGACTAATATCCAAAAGAAGCCAACCTATGAAGATTACAAAGAAGTCATTGCAGGCAAAAGGAACAGCAGATGCAAAGGTCCTGTGGTAGGAATAAGATGGCATATGTGAAGAACGGAAAGCAGACCTGCATGGATTGGGGTCTGCATGGATTCTGAGTGTGGTCAGAAAGGAGGAATGGTAGAACATGAAATTGGAGAGGGAGACAAGAGCTAATTCATACAAGGCCTCAAAGACTACAATTGGAAGTTAGACTTTTAAACCAGGGCAATAAGAAGAATGGTTTTATCAGGGGCATTACATGATTTAACTTAAGTACAAGCTTACTCCAGCTGCTCTCCAGAGAATAGATTATAGGTGAGCAAGAATGGAGGCAGTCGGAGGGGGAGGCATTAGGGACCCATTACAGACGTCAAGGCAAGAGATAATGGTGACTTCTAGGAGTGAAGATGGAGCAGGCAGACTTTCTGACATAGATTTCCTTATTCCTGTTTTACAGATGAGGAAAGTGAGGCTCACAGAGTAGCCAACCCAATAAATCGATGGTTCAAATCTTCAACAAAGATCAGTTTGTCAGGGGGAGATGCTCCCACCGCCTCGAGCTCCTGTATATCCTGTATACAGAAACTTACGTGGTTAGTCCTTCTGCTGATCTGCACCTGCTGGGGTTGTTTGATTGACTTCACAAACTAGAGCCTGGAGTTTAATTCCACAATCAGGAATCATTACATTGTTTGTAAACAATGACAGACTGTGATAAACATGCATTCTGGTTAATCACCGCCTTCCCATGTGCCGTCTTCACCTTCTCATTCCCATCACCCTGTCACATCTTAATACCTGGTTGTGCGTTCTCTACAACAGGGAGAGAAAAAATAGCTTCAAACACATTGAAATGCAAGAAGACAGCCCTGTGCCCTGATGGGTCCTTGGGAATGGGAGGCGAACTTGAAGTTCAAACACTGCTAAAAACGGACAGGTTTTCAGTATGTTCGGCTTTATATCATTTCTTTGGTTTTGTACATTAGGTTTTTATTCAAGGGACAGAGTTTCTAAAAAAATTTCTATTACAGCCCAGCCCCAGAAGCTCAATTAGCAAGCAAACAGTAAACAAAGTTCCATTAGAGTCTAAGACATTGGGCTTTTCTTTTCTTTTTCTTTTTTTTAACTGTTTCACTTTTTTTCAAAACAGCAGGACCAAAGAGTAGCTAGTAAACATTCTAGGATGAGGTTCCTTTATCTATGGAATAGCAGCCTCTGCAACAGAAATCTTGGAGCAGAGAAAGTCTCCATATGGCTTATTAAATACCAACAATTCACATATGGTGTAGCACAGGTGCTACATAAACCAAGCAGCAGTTCAGGAGAAAGGTGGTTTCTCATGGTGGGGAAGAGCACGGGCCGTGATGCCAGAAAAAAATCTCAGTATGAATCGCTCCCTGCTACTTTTCACTTAAATCACTTGAGCGAGTTACAGAACCTCAGTTTCCTCCCCTGTCACACGAGGGTAATAGCACCTGCCCCTTGAGGCTGAGAAGTAATTACAAAGTGCTCTCTCTGCTTGGTGCTTGGTCTCTGAGAACCACTCAAATATATTTGTCATTGTTCTTACCAGTTCTTCTTATGACTATTACTAAGCTGATAGTTTCTTACGGATTTTTTCTTATCCTGTTTCGCTCATATAAAGAGAATGAATTTGTATGTACAGCATGAACTTTTTGCCCCATCAATGGGCTCAGTTTTGTCTTACAGTATCCCTTCGTCCAGATGGAAGTTCTGACCACCCCGTGTGTGAGAAGCTGGCTGGCTTGGGTTTCTGGGTGCAGGGATGGCTGAGCTACACCAGTCATGATGCCAGACCTGCATCCCAGGCCAGATCTGGTACCAAGTTGTATAACCTTGGCCAAATTCCTAAAATCCCTATAATTTTCTCATCCCTAATTGTGACGATATTATTGCCCTGCTTACACCTTGCTAGTTTCTTGCTGCTACAAATGAGAATGTTTATAAAATATAATTTGCAAAATAATAATAGCACAACATATGTATTTGAGATAGAATTAGTATCACTGGCATTATTAGTCTTCACTTTGGTCTCACTGGCATTGGATTAACCTTCTTACCAGTATGGAAGAGACTCTTGATCTGATATTTGATTCTCTCCTTAATCAGCCTCCCTCCATTCCCTGCATTATTCCTTAGTGTTTGTACCGTAGGGTTCTTACCTCTAAAATGCCCTTCCCTTCCCCTCTTCCCTTAGCTGGGGTAACTCATCCATCAAGAGTCAGCTCAGTTGCACCTTGTCCAGGGCCTCTCTTGATTCCTACCATGTCTAACTCCTATGTCCCTAGAGGCCGAGTGAGTGACCTCTCTTCTGCCCTCCCATTCATCTGGGGCGCGTCTCTCTTGCGGGTACAGCATCGTGTTGCAAAGGACTCCCATGATAGACCCTGAGCCCTTTACCGTCTTATCAGAGACCTGCTCATTCATCTTCAATCTCCACTGCAGAGCAAAGCCTTTGGTATGTAAGAGCCACCCCACCCCAGTCATTTGAGTGAGAAAATAAATGAAACATCTTTTTGGTCATCAAGATACCTGATCACAGATTCGTTAAGTACACGTTACACATAGATACCTATAGCTCAGTGATTATTGCTTCTCTGGTGCGCATTCGTGTTTTATCCAAGTATAGCTTGTTTCCTCAGCCACCTCACTTCAAGCTTAAACTTCATTTTCCACCTATGGCTGTGCAGATATTTGATTTAGAACATTTTTATATCTCCCCTCCTCCCAGATCTTTAAATACTACTGAATAAAAACAGCCTGTATAGCGTAAGATGTGACAGAGTACTGAGGGAAAAACAATTTCAAAGGGTCTATCTTTTCAAATACTCATCTTTATAGTCATTATAGGAGGATTTTTATCATTTGCTTGCTTGTTTCTTTTTACATCAGGAAAAAAACCGAATTATGTGTCATAGTTTCCAAGATAGTGTTGTCAAAATGAATTCAAAAGCTTATATCTACCCAACTATAAAAATAAAAAAAAATTATCAGCAAAAAATATACTCACCAGTTCAATGAAGTCATTGATCATGAACTAAGGAAATGAATAGTAAACATGAGACCTTGGCAAAGGACCTTCTTCAGTGAATGAAAATAGGTAGAAGTGTGATGCTCACATCGCCTTGCAATAGGCCCCTAATGAGTCAAAGTCTGGGCTAAATCCTGTGTGTGTGTGTGTGTGTGTGTGTGTGTGTGTGAGTGTATAAGCATGTATGTGTGTGGGAGTGTGTGAATGTGTGAGTAGGAGTGTAAGTGTGTGAGGGAGTGTGAATGTGTGTATATGCGTGAGAGGGTGCGAGAGTGTGTATGTGAGTGGGAGTGTGTGTGTATATGTGTGTGTGTATGTGTGTGTGTGTGTGTGCGTGTGTGTGTGTGTTTGAGGGGGATGGAGAGGAACAAAGTGATCAAGTCAGAGAGAAAAAAGAAGTACACAGCTTAGTGACTTGAGAAACAGGTTGTATTTTTACCCATATGTGATTTTAGTTTTTTAAGAAAGCATGCATGTATTTCCTTTACGTATTTTCAGCTAAAATGTTAGTGTTCAAGGTCAAAAAAAACTACACTGTTCTCATGCTATCCCTATTGTTGAAAACTCCAGCACAGTTTTACCTTTTCAGGTGGTGAGGTAACATATAAAGAATTTTAAAATAGTGAATTATAAGTGTCTTTTTAGATATACCTAGAGAAAAGGGTGAAGCTCCAAAATCATACCCCTGTTCCTATTTTTGAGGGAGGTGCGTGCATCAGATATTTATAGCTACTGGTAGAAGATCGTGCAAGTGTGGTACAATTTTAAAAGGGCATAGTATGAGACACAGTAATGGCTCTCTATCTGTGAATCATACCGGCATTTTAAAAGTTAGCATTTTTAGCATTTCAAATGCTAGGCACAGGGTTCGCTTAAGTGGTGCTATTGCAGGAGAATCAGTCATGGTCCCAGCGCACCAAAATTATTGTGCCTGGAGAAGTGCAACTATGCTCAGGCATTCTCCAATTGGCCCACTCCCAATTTACAGAAGTCCATTTCTTAAAAATCACAGGTTGTCAAAGCTCTAGCTCAATGCTTAAAAGCTGTCTTTAAGCACTGTTTCCAATCCTACCTGGAAACATCCCTCCACTCTGCTGCTAACCTTTTAGACAGCTGCAATCAGTTGCTCTTCTACTCAACCAACACATCCAACCCAGCCTCCAATTCCAACCCTCTTCATCCCACTACTGGTTCAGCTGATCCTGCCCACATCCCATTGCTTAGCCAGAGGGAACACAGTAGCTTGGCTTTGCCCCCCAGCCCCACATGAAACTCTATCACCCAGGTCTTCATTGAACTTCCTTCTTTGACTCGTCTACTCACACTCTTTTGGTCCCCAAATTATCTGCCACCATGAACTCTACCGCAGAAAGAGAATGCTTTGCTATCTAGTAAAAACAGGTACTATTGCAAAAATTGAATGTGCCCCACGCCATGCTGAGTGACCCATTGAGTATGGAATGTATTCTGGCTAAGGAAAGAGGAGTCCAGCATTTTGGAAGGGAAGGGGCCAAATGGAAGCAAAAGAAAGTTGAATGAGACTCTCCCACTTGCCTCTCTCCCATCTGCTTCAACATCAGGGGTGTGCACACTTCTCAGAGTACCTCTGTTGGGGGTAAGGAGGAAGGGCCTGCTGTCACTCACAGGGAGAAGTTGGAAGTAGAGCCACCAGAGTGAGTAGAGAGCCCCTGACCTCCTGGGGCCTTCTGAACACTAACATTTATATCAACCATCTCAAGGCCTAAGATTCCTGGTGTACTCTAGAATGTAAACTCCAAGAAACCAAGAATTTTTGTCCCTTTTGTTTATTACTGTATCCTCAGTGCCTGGAAGAATGTCTTCATGTAGACGCTAATTCAAGTAGACACTAATTCAAAAATATATTTTGATTGAATCAATCTTTATACTGGCTTTGGCCATTATATCTCTATTACCCTATTTTGGGTTCCAGAAAGCTAGTTGATTAGCCTTTTGTGGGCCTAAATTTCTCCAAAACAGTCATCGGATATTTAATGATACTTTCTTCTTTCTTGGGAAAAACATGGCTAAAAATAATAACTTTTACCTAGTGTCCTTAGTTAGAACAAAGAGATGTGTGAAGCTTTTTTCAATTGTCTGATGAATCTCAGACAATTGAAACAAACAAATATCAAACACTTTTAAAGTTTGCATGAGAAATAAATCCAAAAGTTTGGCCTGCTTGCCATGTAAGGTGCACCCAAAGCACAGAGACAGGGAAACCAACCACCAACCTGCCTCCAGTGAGGTAGTGGAGCTCCAAGGCGGACACCTGATGCAGGTCACACCTGCCCAGAAGTGACTGTGAAATAGGATGAGACGTGACCCCTGGCTTGGATGCAGATGTCCAGGGTGGACAAAATCCCTGAGGGGGAGGGGTGTAGGCTTCACATTATCTCAGATATTGGAACAGAAAGGAAGAAATTTCAAGCAGGTTGAAGCTGAGTGGTGACCTCAGAAGGCGGTAACTTCAGAACGTGGCATGACAGTGTTGGCGTCTGCAACGAAAAGTCAGCACAGTCACCCCTTGGCTGGTCTCTACATTTTTGATGTCTTGAAAATTCAGGCCTATTGTGGTTTTTTTTGTTTGTTTGTTTGTTTTATAGTTTGTTCATCTATTTGTCACTGTGAGCATCTCTCCACCAAGACTATGAAGGCTAGACGTATGCTTTCTTAAAAGGAATTAAAATATGGCCTCACATAGGGAAAATATATATCTCTGATTTTAGCAAAAAACTCCTTGCCCTTGAGTAAAGAAGAGAGGCTAATAGAAGGAGTTCAGCTATCCATGAAGGAGCTTTATACATGGATCCCAAGTCTTACCATAGAAACTGTAATGACATAAAAAAGCTGTTGATTCCAATTAGGAACCTAACCTCAAACTTTAGCATTGTTTGTATGAGAAAATATCTTCCAAATTTGATGTTTATATAATTGCAGAAATGTAGCCCATTCATAATTTGAGCACCTGCTTAAAAAGTTGGCTGTAAGAAGAATCAACATTCTGTGCATATTGTCAGGGGCAGAAAATAGAGTAGTGTTAGTAATAACAAGCAGATAGTCTCCTAGAAAACACAGACTAGATTTGTACCATGTTGCTGTGACAAAAACAAACAAATATAAAGTTGATATGGGTATTTCTTTCTCGTTCTATGCATGCTTTGATTTTACAAAAGATATGGAAGATCTTGCATAAACTAGTTACTGAAATAAAAGGGCTAAAGATTGATTGGATGGGTAGCTTCTTGAATTCTGAGTTATGCAGCAAAATAATGCACAGCATAAGGATTTGAGATAACCACAGAGTTAATGTACCCGTCTATGTGCTTAGAGTCTATTGATTAACTGTTGATTTCTCCAGCAGGGCTGGAACAATAGTTAGAACAATGCTGTGTCAACTTTCTCATCAAAAGAAATCTGAGAGGTTAGTCCTCCTTCATTCCCTCCCTTGTTTCATCCCCATCTGCTGTGTTTACAGACTCTGACTGGGCTCAGTGTTACACTCATCCCCTGGCCATGAGGTCACCCTGGAGTTGAAGGGGACCACCTCTGAGACCTTAGAGAAATTAAATCTTACAAAGGGTTGGTACATATTTCAATCTCAGTCTCGTATTAAGGTCAGCCTAAAAGCAGTATATTAGGCAGCTACCACAGGACATGATGCTGGAATTTGATGGAGACAGCCCCCTACTCCACCAAAAAATGGTGCTTTCGCTAGCAAGTCAAGAATTCTACTGTGATGAAAATAACAACACTTAACAACAATTAACTTAATGCTGAATAGTTTATTAGTGGATTTTATTAGCAATAATGACATTTTGTGTTTCATCCTGTGAAATCAATGATTTTTTCTTCCATTTGCCAAATTCATAAATTGAGATTCATGTTATCATAAGTAAGGAGCTTTCCTGAGGTCCTGCAGTTAATGGGGCTTCTGACACTAAATCCCCTTACCATTTCTGTTAAGGCATTTTTGTCTTCCAGACTCTGCTATAAAAATCCATATAGATCATAAAGACATCTTCAGTGGTAAGGAGACACTAAAAACTTACAACGAAAAAGCTGCTTTCCAACATCGAGGTGAAAAGAAGACTAGAGGAATGGGACATACTCCTATTTCAGGTCCCTTTGACAGGGGGAGAGGTAGTCAGACTAGGAAGGCCACACAGGCTGGCTGCGTGACTTCGGCTGGAGACTCTGAGGTGTCTGGGGCAACCAGGGGCACAGGGAACCTGGGCAGCACCTCAGAGAGGAGGGAGATGGGCACTGATGGTGGGGGGAGGAGGTAGAGACAAATGATTGCCCTTTACAATCTGCCGAGGATCCACTCTCATTACAGATCCTTGTCCCAGCAGTGCACAAAGATGTTGCAGAAAGCTCTACCTGCAGGGAAGAAAGGGCTTATCAGGACCAAACTCCTGCTCCGTACATTTCAGATACGTTCTTCACTCTGTACCAGGTACCTTTCTAGTGTCGCCATTTGTGGCAGCAACAGACTGAATGATTTTTACCAGCTCCTCTATGTCACGTGTCATTAGTGAGAGACGCTGAGGGTAGCCTGTACTGTTTCTCAAATAACAGGCTGTAAAACACCTGGAACTTCAGAGAAAAGAAGCATGATTCTCCACTGATGTCCTCACTCGAAGGGGGCGAGGGAGTTCTTCCCTGCACTCTTGGTGTGCTGTTTCTTTTCTTTCTTTCAGCCTTTATGCTCTATCTTCACAGTGATGAAAGACTGTTCTTTTTTGGTCCAGATTTGGTGGCTGATTTGGCAAACGACCAAGGTCAACCAGTCATTTTCAAATGCTCACAGTAGATATCCCAAAATAATCCTTATATTTTTAAACCTGGATACTCTACTTTTCTCTAGCAGTGTTTTTTTCTGTACTCTTTCCCTTTCTCTCCCTTCCAACTTCTCTCACTCTCCCCCTCCATACCTCTCTCTCTCTTTCTCTCTCTCTCTCTCTCTCTCTCTCTCTCTC
>RJWJ010022867.1:0-26419 GCA_004363605.1 Indri indri | reverse complement strand
ACAAGGTTGTCATGAAAGTTAAATAATACTGTACAACAATCCAGCCTAGCGCCTGGCATAGAGTAGGCTTAACGAATGGTTGCTGCTACTGAATGGGTACTTCCTTTGCAGGGAAGATCCTGAGGAGAGAAGTCTCACTCTAATCCATCTGCCTGGGCAGGTGCCGGTTTTTCTAGCTTCTAGGAGCCCTGGAGGGACCTGAGATGGCAACAGGGGAGGAAACTGCAGCTGCAATTGTGGTGTGGGGAGGAAAGCTCCAAACCCACAGGGCAGGGTGGAGTGGGAGGGGAATAAAACCAAGAAATGGGTTGGGAGCTGGGAATGAGGATGTAAGCAGGAGAGGGATAGTCAGGGCAAAAACTCATGGCCTACATTACAGCAGAGTGCCAAAGGTACGGCAGCAAGCGTAGAGATGGAAGGCCACTCACATAGAGAGGAAGCAATCTCTCTCAGGTGAGTGCCTATAGTATGAAGGTGTGGACCAGAGCAAGATGAAGAAAGAGGCCCAAATACCTGGCTCTGAGGGCTTGTCCACATCCCCATTGACACAGGGCCTGAGGCTGGCCACAGTGTGAGGTTCGGTGGTGGGCTGGAGGAGCAGGTTGCTGAAGGTGGGGGCCAGTCGGAAGCAGCGCTTGGTCTGGAACATCTGGGTGGACATGGCTTGAAGATTGCTGGCAATGCTGGCCTCACTGGAGCCCAGGGGGCCATTGAGGGAATCAGGAGCCTCTGATCTGGCCGGAGGGGGCTCCAGGGCTGGGGACCGTGTCCCCTCCTCCTCCTCCATATCTTCCAGATCTGATCGGGACTCCTGGCTGTTCATTTCCGAGTCTGTCTCGGCATCAAAGGCTGTTTCCCCACCTTCAAGACTCTTATCGGAGCCACTCTCCGAGCCCTCACTGGCCCGGGCTGAATCACGGCTCGAGTCTGATTCAAAGCCTTCACTCAGGTCACTGTCATCACCAGCTTTGGGTGGGTGGCGGCGGCGGCGGAGGCAGGAGAGGCGGGAGAACTTACGGCTCTTTCGGCCCTCACTCACTTGGGGTGCTGAGGGAGGTGGCTCAGGATCTGGCTCCTCCTCTTTCTCCAGAGGTTCCTTGGACTCTGGTTCATCTGTGGAAGAGGAAAGTCAGGTGGGGCCCAGGGAAGAAACAGGTGAAGCCTCAAGGCGGGACCGTGCTCTCCAACACCACTTCTGCCCAAGTCTGTGTTCCCTTCCTTGTTCCCGTGCCCCATGCCAACCTTCCCAGTCGTGACCTCCGCCACTCTCCCACCTGTGCCATCGCTCTGGAACGCAGGGACAGGGTTCTCGCCCTCTTCCAGCTCAGCCTGCAGTCGTATGTTGACATGATTGACGAGGTGAGAAAAGAGGGCCAGGGTAAAGGCAATGGCTGCACTGTACTGCTTGGATCCTGAAGCCAGGAAAGCCAGGCATTAGGGGCCTGGGGCCCAGGGCCCTGATGAGGAGCAGGCACCATCAACTCCAACCCCAGCTCACCCGTTCTTAATTCTTCCAAGGATCCAACTACCCCTCAAAGCTTCTTCTTAAGTAAAAATTATTAGTAAATTTCCTAGGTCTCTGCTCTACTGTCCCTCCTGTAATCTACAGTGTACCAGCTCACCTGGTGCTCCCTCAGGTAAGCATATCCTCTCGTCCTGTCTGACCCTTTCTGGCTTTGAGGCTCCTTCCCATACCACAAGCGCCTTCACACCCAGCCTGCTCCCACCTGCCTCCCTTCCAATCTTGCTCTACATACACCTTGGCCAGAAAAGTTTCCACAACGGCCTAAGTGCTCCTAACAGCAAGGTCTGAATTCTGTCTGGATGATGGCTAAATATCCTGACCCTGCTCTCTGCCTGGGTCCTGGCCGAAGGTGTGCAAGTCTGTAGGAAGGGGTAAAGGCAGGGGGGAACGGAACATGCTGTGGCCTGTGCTCATTCACCGGGAGCTCCTTTACGGTAGGGCTCCTTGGCCCTTACGCTCCCACAGCCAAGCAGTGACTCAGGCAGTGAAGGGACTGCTTGAGGAAGCACGTTCATGAATAAGGAAATGCAGAGAAGGCCGGTGAGGATCCCAGAAGCCAGGAGAGAGAAGAGAGACATGGGAAGGTTACCTGCTCTCTTCAAGCTGTGCACACCCATAAGGCAGATGATGACCATTTGAAAGATGAGAAGGTCTGGGAGGAAAGCATATCCACTCTCATACTCCTCCTCATCCTCGCTGGCCAGGCTGAGGTTGGGTGAGGAGGGCAGGTAGAAGAGACAGAGGTTGAAATCCTCGAGGACTGACTGGCAAAGTGAGGTGAGCTCTGAGTCCACGGAGCTATGGAAGGGCAGGAGTAACAGGGGAGGTCAGTGGTGGGGGCTGGGGGAGAAGGGTGGAGAATACGAGATTCAGAGAAAGGACCATGGGATCCTGCCGGGAGACCTCAGAGAGAGCAGCAGGGAAGGGCAGTGCTGGACTGATCCCCACAGTAGACGGCATACAGGAAGGGACGTGGGTGGGCTTCCCATTCAGTCACTCCCTCTTCAACATCTCTTAAGCACCCATTTTGTGCCAGAGGGAGAGGTGCTGGGAGGAGGATGGGCAGAGAACCCTTGAGTGAAACCGCGAGGGATGCCAAGGGAAGACCAACTGGCTGGAGAATTTCCAAATGAGGGCAGAACTCAACAGTCTACTCCCTTCACGGCACTAAAGGAGCCATTACGGCTGGGGCTCATGGGACAGTTCTTCTAGGCTTCTACTCACCTGCTTTTGGGCTGCAGGAGGCTTTGTAGGTACATAAAGTTCACCAGCAACCTCTTAATGTCTTTACATCTGAAATGAAAGGAGCCCAAAGTGCTGAATGGCTCCAGAGTCCCTGTGGTCTTATTGCGCCAACTGCAAGAAGACCCCCCTTCTTCCTCCCACAGGCCCCACTCACCGCTTTTTGCTGGGAGAGAGTTTCCGAGTCTCACACTTCTTTAGCTGGTGGTACATTTTGGCTGCCTTGTCATATAGCCGCTTGAGGTTCCCATAGGCCCCCTCGAAGGACACTTCTGACTGGATGCTGAAGGAGATACAGAGGTGAGCTATTGAGTCTTGGCAGGGGAAGAGGTGGAGACAGGAAATGTAAATGTCACTCTGCTGAGGCTTTAAGGAACAACATTACTAGTAAACACAGGCTGCCCCCTGCCTCACCTTCCATGAGCACACTCAGGGTAAAAGACTCCTGAGCTATCTTTCCTGATAAAACACACACACACAAAACTTCCAGATTAATAAGAGTAAAGATGATGTACTACTCTCCTCTGTATCTAAAAAGGAGACAATTAATCCTGCTCTATGTTACAAACTTCACTTAGTTACTATCCTCAAAATACATTATCCAGGCCAGGCATGGTGGCTCACACCTGTAATCCTAGCCCTCTGGGAGGCTGAGGTGGCTGGATCGTTTGAAGTCAGGAGTTCAAGACCAGCCTGAGCAAGAGCGAGACTCCCATCTCTACCAGCAACAGAAAGAAATTAGCTGGACAACTAAAAATATATAGAAAAAATTAGCCAGGCATGGTGACGCATGCCTGTAGTCCCAGCTACTTGGGAGGCTGAGGCAGGAGGATCGCTTGAGCCCAGGAGTTTGAGGTTGCTGTGAGCTAGGCTGACGGCACAGCACTCTAGCCCCAGCAACAGAGTGAGACTCTGTCTCAAAAAAAAGAAAAAAAAATACATTATCCATCTTTTTTTAAGAATAGAGCATTTTATAATAGATAGCATTTAACAAGCATTTACCATGTGCAAGGATATTTACATGCACTATTTCAATTAATCCTCCCAACACCCAAACACAGACATGTATCGAGCACCCAGGGTGTCAGGCACTGTACCTAATATTGTCCACACTTGCAGAACAAATACATTGACCAAGGTCACACAGCTGACACATGGAAGAGCTGAATCTACAACCTAACTCTGCCTTACTACAAAACCCATGACCTTAACACTATGTGACATTGTCTTTTTGTGCCTTGTTTTTTAAAGACAAGTTTTTAATTTAAAAAACGAGGTATAAAAAATAGGCCAGGCATGGTGGTGTGTGCCTGTAGTTCCAGCTACTCGGCAAGGCAGGAGCCCAGAATTTGAGGTTGCAGTGAGCTATAATGACACCACTGCACTCTAGCCAGGGTGACAGAGTGATACCTTGTCTCGAAGAAAAAAAAAAAAAAAAAAAGAAAGAAAGAAATATGTGTTTGTGGTAAACTGAAGATAGCCACAAGTTGTTTCATTTATTATTTTTGAGACAGGGTCTTGCTCTGTCACCCAGGCTGGAGTGCAGTGGTGCAATCGTAGCTCACTGCAGCCTCCAACACTTGGGCTCAGGGGATCCTCCTACATAGCTGGGACTACAGGTGCATGTCACCACACCTGGCTAATTTTTGTATTTTTTGTAGGGATGGAGTCTCACTATGTTTCCCAAGCTGGTTTTGAACTCCTGGCCTCAAGCGATCCTCCTGCTTTGGCCTCCCAAAGTGCTGGGGTTACAGGAGTGAGCCACTATGCCCGGCCAGAATCACCATAACTTAATAGTATTCTGGTTTACCTATCAGCCTCATGTGCACTTGGTTATAGTGACTAAGTACCCCAAGCCTAATCAATTTTGGGTGCTCTGAAAACTTTATTTTTTATTCTAAAAGCTGAAGGTCAGACCCAGGCAAGCAGTGACCTAGCCTGCTAGCTGGTCCCTCCATGTGCTGTCACCACATTAAGACAATGGAGCTCTAGAATTCTGAGGTTCTTGTCAGAGGCCACTTTGGTAACATTTTACCAACTATATCAAATTTATTTCCTTCTTCGGGAAGACAGCAATCCTGTACATTGCACAGGATACTAAATAGCTATTTTAGCTGCCCAAGTGCCTACAAATCCAAGTGGCCATGTGAAAAGTAGGACTGTGTCAAGGTCGCCCTGAGTGGAGGGCCCCCTCAATCTTAGCATTCCCCTATCTATCTCAGCCAGGAGCTGGAGCAGGGAGGAAGCAAAGACTGAAGACGAAGTAGGAACAATACGGACATGAAAGCAGGGCTGGGGAAAGGCTGGCAAATACTCACCAGCGCAGGTAGCAATACATGGCTTCCACATTATAGTACTTGCTGCCTGCCAGGGTGCCCAGCTGGTTGAAGGGCATTCCTGGAGAGAAAGAGAATCCATGTGGTCTGAGGCCACAACGCTCATTCAAAGATGCCAGGCCCAACCAATGCTAAGCATCAGAGAACTCGTGGGGAGAACGGCTGGGTCTACAGGTGACACTGGTGCCTCAGGTGTCTTAGTCTTGTTCCTCTAGGGGATTATTGACTGCTTCTTACTACTACCCATCAGCTTTTGTCTGCTTGGTCTGCCAGGGGTTACTGGCGCTGATGGGGTGCCACACCTTCAGCTTCCACTGTGGCTCTTCCAAGGTTGACAGAACTCTGTGGAGCCCTCTCCTCTATCCCAGCTCAGTTTCTCACCTCTGAGTGCTCCCTCGACATGCAAACCCCCACCTCTCCCGGTAAAGGAGTTTTATCCCTTCTCTCAGCTGCATGTGCTCCTCTTTCTACAGAAACCTCAGGGAGAAGGAAGCTATTTTCTCTCTTCCTTCCCTTCTGCCTCCCTCCTTCTCAGTTCAAAACTTTCCCATTTGTCTTTCCCTTCCGCCATCTTCTGAGTGTGTTACAAGGGGGAAAATGTGTAACCAAGATGAAGTGTAAGAGCCGAGGGTGAGGAGGAGCTGGGGGAAGTGAACATGACCTGTCTGCCGTCTAAAAAATAACACTGTCTTTCTCTTGGAAAATCCTGCTGGGTTGGGAGACCCCAAAGTGAGTCCACTTACCAATCTGGGGAGCTACTGACAGGGCTTGGTAGTAAAATCTCTCGGCTAGCAGCTCGGTGTCTACACCAGCTAATTCATTCTGATATCGCGCTGCAGAAGAGAGGGAAGGAAAACGCCATGATTCCATGTTTCAGAAAACCCTCACCCCTTCATCTGGGAGTCCACTCTGAGGAGCTGTAACAAGAGCCTGAAGAAGGTACCTGAGCTAGGAGGCAGGTTGCTGGGGTCTCTGGCACAGTCCTAAATCTGCATGACTATGGGCAAATTGTTCAACTCTTCCTCGCTGGTAGGTTCAAAATGTAAAGAATATTTAGTGTTTGTAAAGTAAACAGGCTCTCTTGATTACTTCTTCCTAATAAAGGGGAACTGCACCATATATAATTGCTTGCAGAGACCTCTGATATTTGGTTCTGGAATGCAACCACTCAGTTCTAGAAAGAAGGTATTACTAATAACGCTTTGGTCCATCTAACATGAAACAACTGACTCTCTGCAAACACTGCCCTTGAGGGGTCCAGGAGTGGGCTGGGGGCAGGAACAGGATTCTCCAGTCAATAAAAGATAATGCACCCAGCAGCCACACACTGGCAGTCTAATGAGGAACCACTGTCTGTCAGGACTATAGACCCAAGAGCCGTAAGGCAAGAGAGTACTTTTCCATCCTTAGAAACATTTGTCAGACAGATAAATCCTTCCTAAGGTCTAACTTCAATTCCTGTCCTGCTGAAGTTCCTATTCATCTAGGAGTCCATAAAGACAAAAGAAACCCTCAAAAAAGGACAGTGATATCAAATTAAAATCTTCCTAACCAATTACTGAAACAGAGATATCATCCTTACTTTCTTAAAACTCAAAGACATTTTCCTCTTTCTGTATTCACTGATCCTCTCTGACTGGCAGAAGGGCGGTGAAAAGAAGGGATCACAGGCAGACTGGAGGGAAAAAGTTACCAGGGCCAAGCTATTCCTCCTGCTCTCTAATCATGTAAAGGGTAGTACCAACAACTGAAGCAGCTTGGCCTGTCCTGTAGCCTAAAAGAGAAAACCAAAAATTCAGATTCTTACACAAATCACCCAGGTACACTAGACATCGGTGGCATGCCATCTGTGCCCAATCCATCTCCTTCCCTGAGGCAGACACAGGCTTCTTGCAACCTGAGAGAGAAAGAGAGAGAGATTTATGAGCCCATTCTTCTGCCCCCAACCTATGAGGAATACCTCTCCTAAGCAGAGAAAGGAAATCAGGAATCCAGGGCCAGCTTTGGAACACTGCCTTCAGGGTAGACAAGACATTCATCCAGGACATAGGGAGAAGCACAGAGGATCACAGGTGGACATAGACAGGGACACAAATTCACAGGTAGGATTCAATCACAGGACAAGAAGGAACTGAAAGAGGAGGGCTAGGGCCCTCCACCCAGGACAGCATCGTGGGAGAAGGTCATCGTCAGAAGGCTTCCAGAAAGGAGGAAGAGATGAGGCTCAAGTGTTGAGAAGGTCCTGAGTGCCTTGGGTAGAAGCTACCTACATAAAGGCAAAAGGTTTGGGTAAAGATGGAAAACTAACTTGCCCAAGAGGAATGGATGAACGAGGCCAGTGCAGATGCTCCTGCTTCTGCCTAGTGGAGGAGGTCCATGGAGAAGGCAGCCCATTGGAGTCTGCCCATAAAGGAGAAAAGTGAGCTTGCCCTGCCTGAGGACTGGTGATGGCCAAAGCTAAATACGCCTGAGCTCTCATCTCTCTCTTCATTCAAGCTGCCCTGTAACTTCAGTTCAGAGAGCTTGAGCTCTTTGGGAGGCAGTTTTCCCATGTGCCAGGTACTGGTCTAAGTGTTCTAAAGTATTAAAATTAATTAATCCTCACAGCAACCCTATGAGGTTACTCTTATTACTCCCATTTTACAGTTGAAGAAATCAAAGTCACAGCTGGTAAGTGGCAGAGCCAACATTCAAGAGGCTTCAGAGACCAGCCTCTGATCTACTCCACTTTACGGCCTCTCTCCTAGGTGTGCAGCTCCCATTCTGAAAGCCCTTCCTGATGTTTTCTACAGACACTTTGCAGTTGGCTGAATGGAGAAAACATAAATGAAGAGAAAAACTAAGGTGGTTTGGGGAATTGATCCTTTGAAGTAATCTTTTTTCTGAGCTGTGTGGACCCCTCTGGCTATCTGGTAAAGCCTGTGGACACGGTCTTAGAATAATGTTGTTTTGTTTTTGGATAATGTTGTAAAATGCATAAAACACAAATGCTCTGCTTCTGACCAGAGAATGCTGCCATGTGGTAGCAATGGACACAACCTCCATCTCTTACCTAGAGTATCTGTCCTGGTGAGGGAAGGGGGCACGAATGTAGGGGAAGAAAGGAGACACGGAGAGCAAGGAGAGCTGGGGGAAGGAGCTCTAAAGGGTGGCTGAACTGAAGAGAAAACTACTAACTAGAAAAGGAGGTAAAACTGTAGCTGGCAGTACCTCAGTTTGCTGAAAAGGGATTTGCACTATCTTGAAAGACTGTCCACAATTTTCCCAACATTTCTAAAGATTTCAATACTTTCACCAAACATTGGGAAACAATCTCTAAAGTCAAAAGAAACAGTGCCAGCCAAATTCAACTAGGAGAAGAAAACAAATATTATGAATACCCTCTTCCAGTGCCAGACCTACTCTAGATCCTTCTGTCCCTCCTCCTGCCTCTGCATCAGTCCATAATCCCAGGCATCTCTCTTTCCTTGAGATCTTTACCCTAACTCGTATGATTGTATGGATAAATCCAAACTTCATGAACCATTTGCAGGTCTTGCTGGAACTCTACCTGCCTGGGTCACATGCTACATGAACCCTGAGGGATAAGAAGGCCAGAGATGGAGGGATGTCAGAGCCTGCTCAAGTCCTCCTTTCGGATTTCACTGACCTATGAGGGGATCGGTGACATGAGTCCAGTCGATGCAGCATTGCAGTTCCAGCTGGTAGTGGGACTGGATGTAGAGGAGGAGATGCTGGTAGAAGCCAATACCAGCAACCAAGTGTGTCCTATAGGCACATTCCAAAGTGCTCCGGCTGTGGATGTGCTGGAGTTTGGGAAAGGAAAAGGGCTGGCTGAGCAAAAAGCTCAGAGTCCCACTCTGCCCTCCCTACCCTGTTCATCTCACTGAGGAAATAAACATATCTTCTTAGCTCTGGAACTCCATCTACATCTCTCACTCACAAGTTACCCCCACACCCTTAGATCCACCTCTCTGGTCTTCCCGTCTGGGACCAGGCTCTCCTCCTTCTCCAATCCTAATTACGTCTAACTTCCTCCCTCCTTTCTGCCATCTCTTCTTTGGCTCTCCTACTTCCAACCATGCTCTGGGCCCACTTTCCTAGCTATCTCTTACTTCCTTGGCATTCCCTCTTTAGACAGGTTTCTTCCCAAGTTCTAAGACCACCCCTTACCTTTTTGTTAGTCTTGATAAGCTGGATAACTTCATAGTATACCTTTCTCCATAGCAGCTCCTCAGCCTTCCTCCCATAGTCCACCGGGTGCAGGAACATAAGCTTGACGCACAGCTCACGCAGCCTGGGAGGGTGTAGGGGAGCATGAGACAGACCGACCATCCCTTGGTGGGGGACACAGAATTAAGGGCAAGGAGTCATGTGCCAATAACCCCACCAACAGATCTCTGTGCCTCCCAAGAGACATCCAGGGTCAATATAACCCAGGACAACAGCAATCTAAGAAGGCAGTGGGAGCCCCAAAAGATAGAAGCAGGAAACAGTAAGAATTTTAATAATCTTCATTTCTTTCTCCTGCACCCTTTGCTCCCTTCTTCTTTGCTTTTTATTCTATCCTTTCCTTTCATTTTGCAGTACTGTCAACTCCCTCGACTGAAATGCCATTCTTATGGCACCAGTTTATTTGACACAGAAGCTGCAGATGGAGTGAGGGATTCCTATCTCTCTGTCTCCTCTCTTAGGAAGGCCAGAGACTTTACAGTCCATTATGGCACCATGAGCTAAGAGAGAACATGTGTTTATGTATCTGACAGGGTTTCTGGTGGAAACAGGCAGGGAAACAGTAAGGATCCGTGGTTTAGAGTCTCCAACTTACTTGTTCCTCAGGCTAATGTTCTCTGGTTTGAACACTTCTTGATAAGCGGTTTTGTTGCAAAGGATGAGGTCAAGTCGATGCACAGCCTCCACCACAGCTCTGCAGGGAAACAGGCAAACAATCCCTGAGCCATGTGCGTGGTCTACCAGGATGCTTAGGACACCGATCATAGAGAAAAAGCTAAAGAATTAGAGGTGAGGAGAAGCCTTCCTAAGAGAAGCCTTCCAGGAGAAGGCTGGAAGCTGAGCTCTGTACAAAACAAGACAAACACAGTCTCCATCCTGATACAGCACCCTCCCTCCACCAGGGGACATTTGGCAATGATGGAGACATTTTTGATTGTCACAACTGGGGAGAAAGGCGGTTGCTACTGGCATTTAGTGGGTACTGCTAAACATCCTATAATGCACAAGACAGCCTACCACAATAAAGAATTACTCTGCCCAAAATGTCAACAGTGTCAAGGCAGAAAAACTCTGTAATATGGGAGGGTAGACTCTCCTAATGTAAAGATCGCAGGTTGTGATGCCAGGCACAAAATCTAGGGTTTGAACCCTGGTTGTGTCTTACTAACTCTGTGACTTTGGACAAATTACCTAACATTTTAAAGCCTTAGTTACCATGTCAATAAAAATGGAGCTAATAATAGCAGCTACTTCAGAGAACTGTTGTTAAGATTAAATGAAATAATGTATTTACAGCTTTGGTACATGGTAAACAATCAATAAATAATACTGGAATGAGTGAATTACTATTATGTAAGGGCTTATTATCTCTGACATAAAGGAAAGGCATTCCTAGTATAAAATTCTGCTTTGGAATTGTGGGGTATGGGAAAGTAAAGGGAACTCCTAAGCAGCTTAGTTGTAAGGTCTCCTGGATTCTGCTGAAGAAACTATTTACCATAGTGGTTCAGAGTGTAGACTTGGAACCAGACTGCTTGGGTTCAGATCCTAGCTCTACTTCTTACCAGCTATGTGGTCTTGGGCAAAATATTTAACTTCCTTATGTATCAGTTCACCCAACTATAAAATGGGACTATTATCGTCTACTTTCTGAGGATTAAGTTATAATAACTAATGCATTAAGCACCCAAGATAGTGCCTGGTACCCAGTAAGCGTTCAACAAGTGTTAGTCTCCATCCTTCTTGATATAAGGCTGAGGGGGAGACTCCAGACACTAAGAAGAAAGTCTACCATTACAGCAAAGAAAATGCCAAAGAAACTCTATAATGGATGGCCAAAAAGTCCCAGAGGTAGGTGTCATATCTGGAAGAGTAAAACCCAGAGGACACCAGGCAGCAGCTATAACAACACGTGCATCGGGCACAGCTGTGAACATAAAAGCGACAAAAGACAGGGAGTAATGATTTCCAGAACAAATGAAGATGTGCTCCTGGGCCAGGGAAAGTGGGCCACAGCTGGCTGACACCCTGTGGTGGTAGTGGCTCATCACTAAAGCTGCCCTGTACAGGGCAAAGTGACTGCCAGCACCCAGCTGAGTGAGGTAGTATTCAAGGCCTTCTTACAGGCAATGTGGAGAGCTCAGCATTTTTCCAAACACCTTTTGGGCAGCCTAGAAATGGGAGCCAAGCCCTTTTAGCTGGCTGGCCCTCCATGCCAGGAGCAGCATCGGTGATTTATTCTAGACAGCTTAATCCCCAGGGCAGAGCTTTTAACTTTAGTGCCATGGACAGATCCAATGGGAGTGTGTGCATTTTTATGGACAGGCTCCAGAGTGCTCCTTAGATTCTCAATCCAAAAACGGGTTAATAACCACTACTCTAGAAAGTTCTAATTGCAAATGCTTAAATCTGAGCAGGCTCAGCACTTTTTTCCTCCATTTTCCATCAGACTACAAGCTCCTCCACTAAACTATAATTGCCTTAAGAACAAAAACTACAAAAACTCGTCTTGTGTCTCATTCACTATTGTAATTCCAGGCCTAGCACGGTGTTAAAAAAATAAAAATATTTTTAAAAACAAATAACTAATTAATTGGCCTAATTAACGAATTGGTGCTTGTGTCCCTAACAGCATCCCTTCTCCTGCTGCCTTCTCTTCTGACTGGCTTAAAACACTTCAGGATCTCATATCTGTAAACAGCAAGGTGTAGGAGTTTCCCAAATTTTTGAAGCTCAGAGTGACAAGTCTATAGTCTAACAATACAATTATCTTGGGGATAGAAATCAGACCTTTCTCCCAGTTCCTTCCACCAATCACCATTGCTATAATAAATAATAAAAACAGAGACTGGCTGCCTCAAATTCCTACCCTGCTCAAAGCCAACAACACACAATTTACAGGCAGATACCCATGTTGACACAGGTAAGCCACTCATGCGAACATGCCAGCTCAGGTCAGTCGGTTCTGTGAAAATACTGGTTTGAGAAAGAACTAGATTTGAGGACAATCAGAAGGATGACCAGAGCCAACCGCAAAAGCTAGAAACAAGTAAGGAACATTGCAAACACTGCCCACGCTGTCTGACAGGCGGCACTGACACTCAGCAGCATGACGCGGCACACGTGCCACCCCCAGCCAACTCCTCACCCCCCTGGGGACTGCTTGGGGCATCCCACAGTGGGAGCTCAGGGGCTGCTGGATTGGATCACTTTTCTATTTTTGGAGCAGCCTATACTCCCCTCTGCCTTCTAGCTTACAAAGCCAGAACAGGCAGGATGTCTACTTAAGGAGGAAAAGACAATATGCTCTTGACTCTTTCACTGCCAAGATGGGGCCCAAGGCTCTGAGGGTAGTCTTCTCACGCGAACACCCCTGTTCTACATAGACTGAGCGAAATGAAAACCCCAGACCTCACTCCCTACTAGAAGGGAGGCAGAAAATTCACTCTAATCTCTATGCTTCATCCTATTTTGATCCAGTTCTGGAGCCCATGTTCTAGTTGACCTACACAAAACATCCTCCACCCAGGGTGGGAGGAGCTCCTACTGGCCTGTTCCCAACAGAGGGCTGAAGGACTGAAGATGTGACTTGAGGAGTGTGGGTGGCACTATGGAAATCAGAAACCAGGAATGGAAGTTGCCTGGCAAGAGACTGTAGTCATGAGGGTGGGAGGAAGGCAGGACTTAGGAGTCCCCAGGTGCCCTGAAATGGGCTCCATGTCCTAAGAACACTCTGGACCCAAAGGCCTTTATGGCTCTCCAGGCCAACACAATTAGTCTTCTAGCTTCCTTCTCCTCATTCAGACTCCCCAAAATTAAAGCCCTATGGGACATCAGAGCACATTCAATTCAAATCTCTCCTTTTAAAGATAAGGAAACTGAGGCCCAAGGTCATACAGTGAGAGAGGGGCAAAGCAAGGACCTGAACCTGGCTCTCTGGACTTCGGTCCAGGACTCTTCCCTGTAAATCCGACAGAGTTCTAAACATCGTTCCCTTCCAGGTTTTTCTCCATGTGTGACCGCCACCTCACCTACCCAATCTTTCCAGCCCCAATTCCCACACCATTACCCCAACTCCGCAAAGCTTCGTGCCGCCCCAAGCCCACTGCGGAGATTCCTCCACGTGCTTCTCTCCAAACCTCCCACCCACCCAATTCCTCCTTTCAGCTCCATTCCGGGTTACGGTGCCCTGCGCCCTCCTCCTAAATTGCACCCTCCTTCCTCGCTGGCACCCCCGCCGGGAACCCGGGCCCCGCCCGCCCGTGAAGCCCCGCCCCTTGCCGTCCCCCCACTTCCCTCGGCCCCTGCACTCACGCCCCGGCCCCTCTCACCGGTAAAGCCGCTTAGTGTGGAGGACCTTTGCTTCGGGCTCACTGCTCTCCCCTGGGGGGGGGCCTTGGCTCATGGTGCCCGGGTCCGGGGGCAGCTCCCGGTCACAGGCCCCCGCCACCCACCACTGCCGCCACCACTGCCGTCTCCGGCCGGAGCCGCAGCCGCCACCGCCGCCGGCCCTGCTCGGCCGCCATCGCTGTGAGGCGGCTGCCCGCGACAGCTCCTCCTCTGCCTGCCAAATCTCGCGATACTAGCCGCACAGTTGCGGGCCAGTGGCCTGCTGCTGCCAAATCTCGCGAAACTAGTTTTCCCTCCCGGGAAGTTGCCAGAACTAACTCTGGGCAGATTGGCCTCTTTCCGGCTTCTCCAAGCCCTTGCGTAAAACTTTATTGGCAAAGCTGTCAAAAAACTGACAGTGGACCCAGTGAGGCGGCCGAAGCTAAAGTGTATCAGGGCAGGTGCGCTCACAGCTAGGAGCGTGACGTTGCTTTGTGCCGTAGTGGTCTTTTGGTCCACCCTTCTGCTCCTTCACCGCCCCCCCCCCATTTGAGCCAAGCCTCTTTCGGGTTACTGGTGAGAATGATTCCAGTTCTCCCTTTTCCCCATGATTTAAACAAACAAAAAATTGCATGTAAACCTAAAGGTTCAAGCATCACATAGGACTAAAGCCTTGGAAGACATGACTCTTGTACAAGCGCCTCTGCCCTTCAGCTCCTCCCAAAGATTTCCGGCTTATGTGTCCATCTCTCAGCAGCCCAGCAAACATTTATTGAAATCCTGCTGACTTCCAGCCACAGTGCTGGATTCTGGGGACACAGAGATGATCAGTCTAGACACTGTCCCTGCCCTCACAAAGCTCAAATGACTTTAGGTATAAGGTCTCACAGGAATGAGAAACTATTCCCTCACATTTCTGACCCTTGATCCCTACACTGGAAAGTTCACCTCCTATTTAACTTGGATTCCTATTGCTCTCTTAACCTTAGACCTGAGCTAAAAAACAAGGGGTTTTTGTGCCTTTGTACACATTGTAACGGAAACATAAATTCCCCTTCTACCACTATGCTCCTGGCTCTGGCCACCCACCTTCTTTCTGTTGCTGAAATAGCCTAAGTCTTTCCCACCCGTTGGTCTTTACTTGCTGTTCCTTTGCCTGAAACAGTCATACTCCTGATTTCCCTTCAGGTCTCAGCTCAAATATCACTTTATCAAAGAGGTCTTCCCTACTGAAAGGTGATTTAGTTGCTGGCGATTTAGGTGCTAGGCTTCTTTATTATCTGTTACCCCAATAGAGCATAAGCTCCTCGAGGGCAGAAACCTTGACTGTCATCGTGTTCTCTTCTGTGTCTGTGCCTAGCACAATGCCTATCTAAAAACTGGTGTTCAATAAATATTTACCGAATGAATAAGTATACAAATTCCATCTCTTTTCTGGGTCTCCCAACCTACTCCAAGCACCCTTTGGTGCACAAACCCACTCTTCCCCTTGTGCTTTCCTGGGCTGGGAGTTCTTAAGCATTGCAGGTGCCTAGAATACGAACTTGCATTTATGCCCAGCTGCAGCCCCACTTTCAGAAAGGATGACGTCCTCCTCCGGTGCTTTTTCTGTCGGCAGATTCAGTAGGGCGGGGCCTGCCCCTTTAATCTGGGCCCCACCTGCTCTGGTCAGACAGGTTTGGAGACACAGGTAAAGGGAGGGAGAGGAGGGAAATACTTACAGAGCTAGCAGGGAGCTGGGCAGCTCCTTCCCGGACACTGGGGACCCTTCACTTCTCTCCAGATGAAAAGTAAGAGGGTGTCATGGGTCCAAATGGCAAGGGTAGGAGGGCCTTTGAGGAGATGAGGGAGGGGAATCAGCCCCATTCAGAAGCAGTGAGGTGGAGGGCAGCAGGGAGGGGAGAAGGCAGGAGACAAGGCATGGGAAACAGCCGTGATTAGACCTCAAAGTCAGAATTAACAGACCCAGGGCTTACGGAGATGAATGAGGTGGGCTAGTGAGAAGTTTGGAAACTGACCAAGTACCGATGAAAGGACAGGGTACCCTGCAATTCTCAGCTCCTTGGGACAGATTTATGGGCAAATCACTGGTACCAGTTGCCAGGAGGGTTCCAGGCAGGGATCTGCAGAAAAAAGGGGAAATGGGATGGTGGAGGGGCAACTTCTCTGTCCACAGGAAGATCCTTGGTGGGAAAGAAACTCTTGGCAAAGTTCTAGACACCTCCTCTTCCTCCCATTCCTGCCATTAGAGTGGCCACGACTCCAGGGGTTTTGGTGGAGGGGGTAGAAGGCTTGGGTGGGGACTGACTGAGGTCACAGCTGCCAGGGCCTGTGCCCCCTGACTCACCTTCTCCTGCTGGGCGGCATTTGATGTTGAAAGGCTGCCTCCATTTCAGCAACTCACTTCCCTCCACCTCCCTCTGTTTCAACACCTTCCTCTGCACCATGTTCTCTCCAAGGTTCCAGAAGGAGGTAAAGCCCATAAGGCCAGTTCCCCCAGAGAGTTCCAGTTCTGTCGACCCATCCTATGGGCCAGAAGACAGGGGTTTCTAACAGCTTTCCTCTCCTCCCTCCAGGGTGACATGACCTTGTGGTACACCCCAGAACAGAGGTCCCAGGATGACAGAACCTGAGAGCCTGGTCCTGCTGGAAGTGAAGGGGTCTGAGGCCCTGGAGAAGAGCCCACCCGAGGCCTTGGTCCCCAATGGCCAGCAGCCAGAAGGGGAAGGTGGGGGAGAGTCCCCTGGGGCTGAGTCCCTCAGAATGGAGTCTTCAGCTGGGTCTCCCACAGCCACAGAGGGGGCGGAGGATGGTTTAGACAGCACAGTAAGCGAGGCTGCCACCTTGCCCTGGGGGACTGGCCCACAGCCCAGCGCTCCATTCCCGGATCCCCCCGGCTGGCGGGACATTGAGCCAGAGCCCCTTAAGTCAGAACCAACTACCAAACTAGAGGAGCTGCCCGAAGATGATGCCAACCTGCTGCCTGAGAAGGCAGCCCGTGCCTTCGTGCCCATCGACCTACAGTGCATTGAGCGGCGGCCCCAGGAAGACCTCATTGTGCGCTGTGAGGCGGGCGAGGGCGAGCGCCGGAACTTCCTGCCCACCCGGGTCACCCACCCCGAGCCCCCCGAGTGCAAGTGGGCCGAGGCAGTGGCGAGGCCACCTGGCCGTTCCTGTGGGAGCTGCGGGATCTGTGGAGGCCGTGAGCGGCTGAGGGCTGTGGCCTCTGTGGGAGCTGCACTCATTCTCTTTCCCTGCCTACTGTACGGGGCATATGCCTTCCTGCCCTTCGATGCCCCACGGCTGCCCACCATGAGTTCCCGCTTGGTCTACACGCTGCGCTGTGGGGTCTTTGCCACCTTCCCCATCATCCTGGGTGAGCCTGGGCCCCGTGAGAAGAAAGGGAGCATCTGGGAAGTGGGCTTGCGGAGGGCAGGGTCTGCCTGGCGTGGGGAGCAGGAGGGCTTCCCTTCACTCGGCCTGGGCCCTTCAGGGCCTCTTGCACCCTGCCCCTCTGCATACCCATCTCCTCCCAGGACCACCTCCACCCCACTACGTAGATAGCCCATACCTGTGCGCCATCCACCATGAACCCTGCCCTCAGCTTATAGCCTCTTTCACCCTCCTACCTATTCTGACCCTGTGTTCCCCAACCCCACCCAGGGCTCCTGGTGTATGGGCTGAGCCTGTTATGCTTTTCTGCCCTTCGGCCCTTTGGGGAGCCACGGCGGGAGGTGGAGATCCACCGGCGATATGTGACCCAGTCGGTCCAGCTCTTCATCCTCTACTTCTTCAACCTGGCCGTGCTTTCCACCTACCTGCCCCAGGATGCCCTCAAGCTGCTCCCTCTGCTCACTGGTCTCTTTGCCATCTCCCGGTGAGTTGGGGCTGGGGGTGGGGGACGGGAAAGGCGATGATACTAGAGGACCCAGGCATCTGAATGTTTGGAGAGCTAGAGTCAGGGGATTTCTGGATTCTACATCGGCCCAAATGTGTGCCCTGAAGAGATGAGTCCACTTTCTCTCTCGTACTTTACCTCACCTGGTGGCAGGAGGTCAGCTCTTACGTCTTCCCATAGGAAGCTGATTTCAGAGACACATATACCACTGTCTAACTGGAAGGCTTTCAGGTATCACCTAAATCCATGCACCAGTGCAGCCACTCCTCTGGTCAGGTAGCTTTTTTGGCCTCTAGCTGAACATCTCCTGTGACCAAATGCTCAATTCTTTATATAAAGCAATATGTTTCAGTTTCTAAAAGGTCCTTATTGTTAGAAAGTTCTTTATACTATGCTTCCGCCCTGACTCTGCCCTCCAGAATTGCCTAGGACAAATTCAGATATTTGACAACAGCCCTCAATTCCCCCCACTCCCCTAGTCTCTACTTTGTTAAGTCGCCCTCCTGCCTTCCCTGTCCTGGCTTCTCCCCTCTGGGCAGAAAATTCTCCTGCTTGACAATGGGAAGGGGCTGGTTGAGGGTACAGCTCTTCTCTTCATCTTGTCAATGGGGAAGCCCTAGTCCAAGGGTACCGTCCTCTTCCTACAAACCAAGGCCACATTGGCTCTCATGGCAGCCTCCTTACTCTCCTTTCGTTCAGAGTTTGCTGTCACCTAAAATCCTTAGGGGTGTTTCATGTGAACTACTGTTAACCCAGAAGGCTCCTTTGAATTTCTGAACCCAAGTATAGGTCTTCCATTTTTCCCTAATACAGTTCCTCTTCTTACTTTCAATACATGATTCCAGGTTGCTTTAATTGCTAAAATATTCTTCCTATTGAGCTAAAATTAGTCTTCCTGTCACTTCTGATTGCAGTCTAGTAGTTAGCTATCCCACCAGCCTCCTGACCATCATGCAGCCTTGTATTTTCTCCCAGTAGATTTTCCCAAGATAAATATGTTCCTACTCAGGTAACTCAGACTCTCTTCTCTGACTGTGGGGAATACTGGTCTCATAGAAGTTAGCTTAAGCAGTAAGAAGCAGCAAGGAGCTAAAGGAAGACTCAGTGATTGTCTGGTCCAGACTTCCCATTTTATTTGATTGATTGATTTTTTTGAGACAGGTTCTTGCTCTGCTGCCCTGGCTAGAGTGCAGTGGCATCATCATAGCTCACTGCAACCTCCAACTCCTGGGCTCAAGCAATCCTCCTGCCTCAGCCTCTTGAATAGCTGGGACTACAGGTGCACACCACCATGCCTAGCTAATTTTTTAATATTTTGTAGGGATGGGGTCTCGCTATTGCCAGGCTGGTCTCAAACTCCTGGGCTCAAGTGATCCTTCCATTTTGGCCTCCTAAAATGCTAGGATTACAGGTGTGAGCCACCGCACCTGGCCCAGACTTCCCATTTTAGAGAGAGGAAACCACAACAGATTGGGGGAGAAGAGCTGATCAGGTTAGTCAGCAACAGTGGTAGGACTAAAATCCAGGTCACTTGCCTCCATGGTCCTATCTTCTCTACCATGGGCAAGTTTCTTAAGCAGTTTGTGCCTCAGTCTTACCATCTGTAAAATGGAGTTGTGAGGATTAAATGAGCTAATTCATGTAGAGTGCCTAAAACAATCTGGCACTGTGGTAAAAGTTCACTCTTATTATGCCATGCTGCTTCCTGGTGCAGTAGAGAAGCAGCAGTTACTCCCTCTTCCCTCCCTTTCACATGTAAAAAGAGTAGACGCACATCAGTTATGTAATAAGTGGTGCTTCATGTATTAAGAGGAAGTTCCTCCCCCTCCTTCCATTGAGGGGTATGTATTTTATTTTATTTCTTTAGAGATGTGGTCTTGCTCTATTGCCCAGGCTAGAGTGAAGTGGCCTGATCATAGCTGAAAAGCCTTGAACTCCTGAGCTCAAGCAATCCTCCCACCTCAGGCTCCTGAGTAGCTGGGATTACACGCTCAAGCCACTGTGCCTGGCAGGGTGTGGATTTTGAGTGAGTTTTCCAAGGGGAGAAATTTGGTTGTGGTTGACCCATCCCTCTGGGCTTCAAGTCCTCTTGAGGCTGCCTTCCTTACTCTCCTCTCTCCTTCTGCCACTCTAAAATGGCAGAAGAGGGGGTGATGAACAGGCTTGGGTTCAAATCATGGCTTTGCTATTTCCCAGATGTGTGACCTTGGACCAGTCTTACTTAACCTCTTTGGAATCTTAGTTTCTTCATCTGCAAAACAGTAAAATAAATACAATGGCACACACTTCAACTGTAAAAGAATGAGAAACTTTATATCTGGTATAAAATGATCTCCAAGATATATTAAAATGGGGGGAAAATCGACATGCAGAGCACTCTATATTGTATGCTACCATACTCCAAAAAATGGGAAAAGAAAACAAAACTTTTTGCTCATGTATACCAAAAAATCACCCAATGCACAAGAAGCCATAATGTTGTATGCCTGGGGGTGGATGGGGGAAGAGAATAGTGTGGGAGTCAGTAGAGGGAGGAAGATATTTTACTCTACTTATTGAATTTTGAACCATGTGAATGTATACTGCCCACTCAAAATTTTTTAATTAAAATTTGAAAAGTAAATAAATAAAAGAAAGGGAATAGTATACTCAACCTCATAGAGATGTGGGGAAGTCAAAATTAAATAGTTCACTTACAGCAATTAGCATCGTGCCTGGCACATACGTACTTTAGCGGTTTTCAGAAGTACCAGCCATACCCACCCTCCCATCTGCCTCCCCATTTCCCCCAGCGTCGGCCTATTGCCAATCAGCTGACCGCTTCCCTCAGAGTAGCCAGACTCTTTTCTTGCCTCTACAGGCTGATATACTGGCTGACCTTCGCCGTGGGCCGCTCCTTCCGAGGCTTTGGGTACGGCCTGACGTTCCTGCCGCTGCTGTCCATGCTGGTGTGGAACCTCTACTACATGTTCGTGCTGGAGCCCGAGCGCATGCTCACTGCCGCCGAGAGCCGCCTGGACTACCCAGACCACGCGCGCTCGGCCTCCGACTACAGGCCCCGCCCCTGGGGCTGAGCCGCTCCGCCCTCTCGGCCTCGGGGCGGGGGCGCCGGTGGGCTCGGAACACTTCTCTGCACCTGGTTGCAGACCTGGACTTTGCCCCCAGCCCTGGGACCTCGGTAGGGGGAACCCTGCTACTGACCCAACAGGGGGCCCATCCAATCAGAGCTCTTCCCTAGCCAGGGCTGCCCTTCATCTTTGGGGCCAGGGACAGTCATAAAGGATGGCCTTAGTTTCCTTGCAGGGAAAGTGGTGGACAGCCATGTCCCTTACGGATGCTGAGGGCAGGGGCCAGGACCAGGGGAGAGGCATGGTTCCTTCTTGAGCAGCCTGCCACCACAGCCATTAGGGCTTACTAATGCTGGACTCTGCCCCACCCCCCAGGCTCCCCCCAGCTTTCTGTGCGGCAGGGCCACAGCCAAACCCTGACCATTTCTGTGTCAGTTGTCTAAGCAGAGGACCTCAAGGAGCCTGGATATACTGCCCACACCTAAGGATAGAGGCTGGGCATCAGATCAAATAGGACTGTCATGTTTGGTGAAAACTTTCCTTGGGAGTTTGGGATAAGGGCCCTTTAGCCTCAGTCAAGACTATTATAGCTGCCCCAGTCCTGGGCTGCTGCCTTCTCTCTTCCAATCTGTTTAGGCCTCTGTAACTTCCCACTTTTAAACTGCCCAGAAGTCACACCCCTCCCACAGGAGAGAGGAGTAGACAGGGAAATCTGCCTCCCAAGAGGGGTTAGGGGGTGGTGCTGTGTGTGTTTGTGTGTGTGCGCACGTGTGCCCACATATGGTGGCTGGGGAGTGGTTGGAAGGCACAGTGGCTGATGTTAACCCAGTGTGAGTGTGTGTGTGTGTAACAATAAATTACTACCACAGTCTTTGTTGGCTCTTTTTTCCAGTTTGTACCCCGGTCTCAATGTCCCTTCCTTGTTTGAGTCACACTACAACAGAAACCTCCCGGCTCCACATGGCAGAGGGCTGACAGAAGGCTTGGTTCCATGGTGAGGGAGGGAACAAGTCCTGGTGAGGAAATGCAGCCTCAAACAGAAACTTAGCACTTCCATTCCCTGGAACCAGCTCCAAACCAGCCCATCAAATTCACACATTAAGAGACTGGAGCCCTGTGAAAAAAATAAGTCTATTTCATGCCCTCCAGGGTGGCCCACCAGTCAGAAGACCTCTCATTTAGGACTCGAATCCCATCCAAAGGAAACAGGTGTGGGGTATGCAGGAAGGAAACACCGAGGGACCCTTCTTTCCTTCCTTTAGCAATAACCCCCTGTCCCTGGCGCCTCCCCAAGGTATGAAGGAAGCCCCACCTTGGGGTCCCCAGGAAGTTGAGGCTAGTCTGTGAGGTTCTAAGAAAAGCAAGATGGGAGAGGGGAGGGGCCGGCTGGAACACTGACCCACCAACCTCCAGAGGTCTCAGTCACAGCAAGGCAGGTCCAGTAATGTCCTTCCGTCCAGAGAGTGGGCCTCAATTGATGGACTGGTACTCTGAGTACTGCTTGTGGCGCAGAAGCAGAACCAGGCCTCCCCCCAGCAGTATGAGCCCTGGGGCACCCAGGGCCACTGCCATGATGCCCAGGACTAGTGGGGACAAGGCATCCATTGGAGGGGGACCCACACCTACGAGCATCGACCTGGAGCAAGCAGAGTGAGAGAGAGAGGTAAGTAGGCTTAGGAGGGAAGGCCAGGAGGCTCAGCCCTCCACTTCAGCCCCCCGAGCCCTCGGCCGGGCCTGGCTCTCACCAGCTGAGGTAGTGTTGGTCCCAGTAGCCAGGGCCTGTGGAAGCCCCGAATGTCAGATTGAAGGCACAGAAGTTGTTCTGGGGCCCAAAGAAGGCTCGGACAATGGGTGACTGGGGGACAGCATATGCCAAGGTAGGGTGAAGAGGGGAAGCATGGCAGGGCAGGGCCGATTCTCGGCCCCCTTGCTTCTGGGAGTAAGCCACTGGTCGCCACTGCACGAAGCCCGGTGGGAGGGAGCCCCACAGCAGCTGGTCCAGCTGGGGAGAAAGGCAAACAAGACAGAGTGAGGAGGACCAACCTGTGCCCAACTCTCCCTTCCCCACCTCTCCCAGCCTCCATCTGTCACTAGTACTAACAGGCAGTGTGCTAAGGGCAGAGGAGGCCTGAGTCCTAGGGAGGGCCTCAATCTCCCCTCTGTAAAAGGGGAGAGTTGGACTGGGTGGGCACTGAGTGCTTTTCCAGCCCTGCACGTTTGCACTCAGCTCCCTCCTTAGGGCCCCCAGGCCTTGCAGATCCCCACCTGCCAGAGCATGACTCATACTGCACAGCCTTTTGTCTCCACGGAGAGCAGAGACTGGGTCAGATTCATTAGTACAGTGGCCACACTTAAAAGGAGTTGCTAAATGGTAAATGGTTGAACCATTCTCTGAGGTCTTAATGGAGTCACACCTACATTCCCCAGTCATCTGCCTCTCCACTGGAAGCCTGACCTGGAAGATAGCAGGTGCATATTCATCGTCGATAGAGTGCTGCTCCTGTATTGAGGGGCAGTCAGGGCCCTGGCCCAAGGTGGCTACCTCCAGCCCAAACAAGGAGCAGTTTCCCTGGGGAGAGGCCCCAGTCAGGGCCACCTCTAGCTGGCAGGTATCTGCCGTGTGCAGGAGGCGAGGGGGTTGGGCTGGTCGGCCGGATCTGGAAAAGGCCTGGACCTAGGAAGGAAGCACGGGAGATATGGGAAACAGCTGGATGCTCGTGCTTGAGGGCCACCCCATCATTAACTCCCACCCTCATAAATCAGCCTTTTGAGTTCCTTCTAATTCCCCGTCCCTTACCCTGAAGGCCAGGCTGCCATTGGCAAAAGCCCTGGTAGGGTCGTGCATGGGGCGGCCTTGAAATGTGGCACTCAGGGTGGCAGGATCCAGTGAGTCGGTGATGTTGTTCCAGGAGAACTCGGCCAAGGAGTATGGAGGATACGGTTTTCCTGGGGGCTTTGCTGCCGTATTGGACACGTTGGTGCTGTCAAACTCTAGCAGCTGGAAGGTGGGGGTGGGGTGGAACTGGGCTTACCTTGATCTAGCTTTCTCCTGAATCACCCCTCCCACACACCTTCCCTCACCACCAGGGCTCTCATATCTATTTCGCAACCCCCTTCAACTCCTCCCTCTGATTAGGATGAACTCCCTCCTCTGCACTCTTCTTGGAGCTCCCCAACCTCCTCACCCTGGTAAAGACAAGGGCAGAAGAAAACTGGATGCTGTCCTTGGGGAGCACCATCAGGCCTCCATCAGGCTCAGGGGACAGCAGGCAGCTCCAGTTGACACTCAGGGTGCTGTGGGGGGTGTTGGTGGCCACCAGCACCACCGCTGGAGGCCCCAGGCTGCTCCATACATAGTGCAGTGTGGAATTGGTGCCCACTGCCCGGATATGAAGCAGGTTCTGGGGGTTACCCAGCCAGCCAGGGATGACCTCCAGAGACACCTGGAACATGGAATAGTGGAGGGTCGAGGGAACAGGATCAGGGAGAGACACAGGAACTTGAGGGTTGGGGGAAGGGGGGTCTGGGAAATGCTGGGGAAAGGATGAGACCTTGGGGGTCTAGGTAAGAAGGAACTAAGGGAATCCTGGGGTAAGGGGCAGCGGCAGGATGGAGAATAGGGGTGCGTGTAGAGCCAAGACTGCCCTGACCCTGATGGGGACGAGGTCAGGACACAAGAGCTGGGAAGAAGAAAAAATCCAACACTTGCCTAGACCTAGGTCACCCAAGGCTGTGTCAGGATCCAGACTTTACCCTCACATTTGCCCTACTCCACAATCCCGTCCCATAATACATGGCTGTCTCTCCGCACCTCCCCCGGTTGAAGAACCCTCCTCTTGGCAGCTACCCTTCACTGCCACCCTTTGGATGCCCCACATCCTAGCCACACTGCAAGGTTAGCATTTCCTGAAACCTCTGTTGCTCCAGTTCCAGAGCCCTCACCTGGCGGGTTTCCTCCCCCAGCAGGCCAAATGGGGCTGCAGACAGAAGTAGACTCAAGAGGAGCATGGGGCTGGGGGCACGATGCCCCCAACCCCAGCAGCGCTGGCCAGAGCCGCACATGCGGCCCTAACTTCAGCTGCCGGAAGAGAAAGACAGCAGAGAGTCATGTGACTCAGATTCAGCTGATCCCCTTCAAGGGCGGAGCCGCCACACCAGTTCTTAAAGAGACCACTTCCCTTAACCCAGATTTCAGCATACGTTAGAATAGAATCAGAAAGATTGGGAGTATGTCATCCCTAACTGGGCTGGTAAGCAAGACATCAAGATCAGGGGGCAGACATACTTCCAGCCTCTCCTACCCAAGTGGTCCCTCTGAACAGTTACTTATCATGGGCAAGATCCAAATGGGATCCCAATAACACAACTTTGTGGTTGAAAAGTCCAGAGAGGAATTTTAAAGAATTACATGAGATAGCGCACCTGCGGGTTCTTTTTGTCAATCTAATATTTATTGAACACCTAGGTATGCAGATTCTTGTCCCGAAAAAGTTCACAATTTTATTGTGGAGAAAAGATACCTCAGAAAATAGGATATGAGAACACCACCAGTATTTGTCAGAAGACAGAGATCAAGTCTGGTTGAATGCAAATTTTGTTTTTGCTTTATCTTAAATTGTATTTACTGATAAACGCATATGGTACAAAATTCAAAAGGTACCAAAAGGTATTACCCATATTCCCCAGCAACTGGTTCCTCCCTAAAACAACCACCATTACCAGTTTATGTGTTCTTTTTTTTATTTTAAAGAAACAGGATCTTGCCCTATCATCCTGGCTGGAGTGCAATGGTGCAATCATAGCTCACTGCAGCCTCAAACTCTGGGGTTCAAGCAATCCTCCTGACTCAGCCTCGGAATAGCTGGCACTACGGGTGTGCACCATCATGCCAGGCTAATTTTTAAATATTTTGTAGAGACAGGGGTCTTTACTATGTTGCCCAGGACGGTCCTGGCCTCAAACAATCCTCTTGTTCAGCCTCCCAAAGTCTTGGTATTACAGGCATATGCCACCATGCCTGGCTCTTATATATCCTTCTTAAGATATTCTACTTAAGAATACTGTATATAATAAATACTGCACATTTGGCATCCAAACACTGTTCCCATTTGCTTTTTCACTCATATATGGATGACCAATCCTTATGAATGCTCTTGGAGTTGTCTCATTCTCCTTGTAGTGGGATGTTCCATGGATTGATCTATTTATCTATTTTAGAGACAGGGTCTTGTTGTCCCCCAGGCTGTATTGCAGTGGTGTGACCATAGCACACTGTAACCTCAAACTTTCATGGATCTGTTTAACCAGAATTCTGTTGATAAAGTAGTATTTTGCTGTGGCAAACAGTACTGGTCCTGACTGAAATGGACTCAACCAATGAGAAATGCTGAAATCCCACCACTTCTTTTATTTGTAACCAGTTCTGTAGAATAAATACCCAGGAGTGGAATCACCAGGTTAAATTGCCCTTTTTATGAGGTTTACCAATCGACACTCAACCCACGTGCATGTCCATTGCAAGTGTTTACCAAATTTGGTTTATATTTCCCTACAAAAAAGGTTAAGCATATCTTCATGTTTTAGTCATTAATTTTCATGCATTTGGAGGTATTTATACCCTTTGACTATTTTTCTATAGGCCTTTTCTTCTTGCCAAGTTCTAAAAGTCCTTTAAGGAAATTAACTTGTGTCATTGCTAACATCCTCCTTCCTGTTTTTTGCCATGCAATTTCTGCATGTGGTTCCCATCCCTCACTGACACATTTTAAATACAATTTTCTAATACTCT
>RJWJ010022866.1:0-26419 GCA_004363605.1 Indri indri | reverse complement strand
ATACAGTAGTACCTGTATTGGTTCCAGGACCTCCACATATACCAAAGCATACTCAAGTCCTGCAGTCAGTCCTGCAGAACCCACATATGTGAAAAGTCAGCACTCTGTATACCCAGGTTTCACAGCCTGGGAGTACTGTATTTTGATATGCATTTGGTGGGGAAAAATCCGCATATAAGTGGACCCTTGCAGACAAGCCCGTATTGTTCAAGGGTTAACTGTAAATTATAGGGCTTGGTCCTTAGCAATGACTCCACTTCGGCCAAGAGTAGCTACTCTGCAAGTATCAGAAACACCTCACAGGTGGATACCCACTGTACTATGACATCCAAATTGTATTTTGACAGTATAAAGAAAAAAGATTTCACAAAGCCTTCTCCATAATAGGGAAAAAAACAGTACATACCTCATTGAACTGTTTGTAGTTAACTGGTGTTTTTGGTAATAAAATGACATGTGATTTTGACTACTTTTCCTTGCATAGATTTTAAGCATAACCATGTAACGAAGTCTACAGGGAGCCAGCTAGAAGTTATTTGTCAAGGAAAGAAAATGATATCTGTGTGTCTTTGTGTGTGTTTGTTTATTTCAACAGAGCTATTTCTCTTTTAGGTTCTGAATTTTTTTTTAATTCTAAGACAAAGAATGACACTACCTAGAATTCTAGCCTTGGGACAGGAATTTCTTTACCAAAATACTTTATGAGAAGTATCTTGTGAAAACTTAGGTTAAAAATAATGAAATCAATCCTGAATTCCACACCCAGGAGTTGCAAGGGACTTTTTGAAGATGCACACAAAGGTTATATGGAAGGATGTTTACTGCAGTGTTGGTTAAAATAGAAACTCATTAGCAATATCCTAGATGGCCAAATTTTTAAAAAATCACTTACAGTTAACCACACGAAAAAATATGTAGTCATTAAAAAGCATGCTTTAGAAAGATACACACACACACACACACACACACACACGCAGGATTGCATAGTGTCCCCCCAAACTTCGTGTCAACCCAGAACATGTGAACATGGCCTTATTTGGAAGTACAACCTTTGCAGATGTAATCAAGTTAAGACAAGGTCATATTGGATTAGTATGAGCCCTAAGTCAATGACGAGTCTCCTCATTAGAGGGAATTTGGACACAGAAACACAGGTCGGATGACATGTGAAAACAGAGGCAGAGATTAGAGTGATATATCTACAAGCCAAGGAATGCCAGGGATTATACTTGAAGCTAGGAGAGAGGCATGAAACAGTTTCTCCCTTAGACCTTACAGAAGGAATCAGCACTGCCCACACCTTAATTTTGTGCTTCTAGTTTCCAGAACTATGAGAAAATGAATTTCTGTTGCTTTAAGCCACCCAATTTATGGTAATTTGTTATGGTAGCTCTAGGAAACAAATACAATGTGTGTGTGTGTGTGTGTATCATGTTATAACATAATCTTTGAAAAGTATGATTTAAAAACGAATGTATAGATGATCATAACGTTGTTAAAATATAAATGTATGCATATATGTAGAGTGGACAGCAATAGTATTAAATGCCTAGCACTCCTCTCTTCTCCACATTCTGCTCTTCCCTGTCCCATCTACACTGTGGCAGGAGTAGCAGCCAGGTTAGCATGTGATCCTGTCTTCTGTGCATAAGTAAAACAGAAGGAGGCACCTGACCAAAGCTGGGCCAATGATCCCCTTCCTTAGGACTTTTGGATATGAAATGAAGAGTCATACATTTTCTAGTAGCTGAAGCTGTAATATGTACAAGTGTAGAGCAATCTGTAGCTGGGTTCTTCACATTTGGATGAAGATGATGGTCTGCAAAAAGACAAGAGATAAGAAATGGAGGAAAAGCCCTTAGAGTATTTAAGTTGTTCTGAAGCCCTTCTCTATCATATCTGTCCATCATTCTTTCCTTGAATTCCATCAGCTATTCTTTCAGTGAGTTCCCATTGCTGAATCAAGTTCAAGTTGAGTTTCTGTCCCTTGCACCCAAAATATTCTAACACTCACAGAAAAAAAATATTGAAAGTATAACAAAATCATACGCGGTAATCATTAAAAGATCTTATTTACCCCAAAGTTTAACAAATACTGCAAGGATTGTAGCAAACATAAAAACCCTGTTGAGAAAATGTTACTTAGTTCTCCACATTTGAATTTAGTAAAGACTCCATCCTTTGTGTAAAATTTCTAGTCTTCCTCCAGGTGTAAGAGAAGCCAAACTGATAAAAAAAAAAAAAAAAGCAGGGACAAAGAAATGTGTCTTTTTAAGCAGAATATGGTATTTATAAAGAGAAGCTAGCCTTTACCCCACCGTATAGAAAGGGAGACTTGACATATTCCTATCCTTTAAACTATAGTGGGGAGGGAGAGACAAGATCATTATTTTCAAGTTGGTGGATTCTGAAAGAAGGGGGATCTGAAGCGTTGAGACATGGTGTCATGATATGACCAGGTAGAAAGCAGGCAAGGACTTCTCCCTTGAAGTTCCTAGGTCTTAAAAGATATACAGAAATTGGAATACACCAGTGTCACCAGAATCGGGGACATGAATGAGAAAAGAGAGATGGGGTCTAACCCAGTGCAACATGGAACAAAGAAGAGAATCTGAGAAAAGAAGCATGAGGCCACCAGCCAGAAGATGTAGTTAAAATTCCCAAGTGATCACCAAAGCCTAGGAGAGGTTCTTAGGATTGAGCTTCCCTCCAACAGATCTGCTAGGGACACCATTAGTTCATGCCACAAATGACGTAGATCTACTGGGGTGACACACATAGAGGACTAGCACTCTTCATACTACCAAAAGTGTTGCTGTTCATATATGAAAATAAGCAGCTGTGGCCACAATAAAGAAGATAGCCAACACATCATAGGCAATTATATATGAAAGCTCTTGTTTTTTCCTTCCTCCTCCAAAGTCTAGCACAAGAAAAGGAGTGTGTATCTCTATATTCACTGTATATTTAGAAAAATTAATATTATTTTAAGAATGAAGCTACATCCAAATACTCATAATTCTTAACAGCTTTTATACTATTCACCACTTCATCCCATAAAGGAAACTCTGGACTTGGGAGAGTAGTCAATTAGAATAAACCAAAGGACCTACCTCCTTACTGTTTTATATGGTTTTCAAATGACTAAAATCCTTTGGAATGAGAAATTCCATATTATACTGAATAAACTGGATACGAAGTGGGAAGCACAAAACAATGTTAATGCAAAGAATGAATAAATGCGTGAAGGTCATCTCAATAGATGCAGAAAAATTATTTGACAAAATTCAACACCTATTCATGGTTTAGAAAAAAGAACTCAGCAAACTAGGACTAGAAAGAAATGCCTTCAGTCTGATAAAGGTCATCTATAAAAACCTGCAGCTAACACCATACTTAATGGTGATTGGCAGGAGCTCACCTAAGCTAGGGAGAGCTGAGCTGCCAGGTGTCTAGTGTAGTGGATTAAAGCAATAAGCCAAAAATGAAGTAACCAAAAAATGAAGTAATAATAAAGCTTTTAACCAGTTACTGCAATGGTATAAGCAAAAGGCTAAAACCAGAGAAAATGCTCGCTCCTTATTCCCTTTTTCCCTCACCAGTCAAGGGCCAAATAGATCAGCACAGATGTTGGGAGAGGAGATTGTCTAACTGTTCAGGGAACCCCAAACAAAAGGCTCTTGTAGTTTCATGGACTCAGGCCAGGGGGAGGGAGAGAGGGGAAGGGTAGGAGAGGAAAAGTACTGAGTACTAAGTCAGAGTGGGGAAAAATGTCTTTAAGGTTTATATCCCCTCAAAGAAGGCCTTCAGTGAGGCTTTTGAGCAAAGCCTTGGCATGAAGGGTGCCTAGGCTTCGGATGCAAATATGTGTAAGACCATGGCTGGCCAGAGGGATCGGAGACCTTGACTGCAATTTTCTCTACAGAATGCAACGCATTGCTATGCACAAAGTCCTGGCGTGGAGAGAGAAGCTCTTCCTTGTGAAGCCTGCCAGGTAAAGCCTTTGTAATTGCGTGTGATCATACCTGATAAATCGCGCATAGGTTTTTTGACCAGGAGCCAGACTCTTCAGTAAAAAACTGAATGTTTCCCCCCCAAGATCAGGAATAAGGCAAGGCTGTCCACTCCTACTAGTTGTATTCAACACTGTGCTGGAATTCCTACCCAGCGCAATTAGACAAGAAAAGGGAAATAAAAGGCATATAGGTTTGCAGAAGACATGCTTGTCTGCATGGGAAATCCCAAGGAATCTACAAATAAGCTACTAGAACTAACAAGTGATGTTATCAAGGTTATAGTATACAAGGTTAATATATAAAAATTCATTGTATTTCTGTGTCCTAGTAATGAACAATTAGAACATAAAGTTTTAAAAGTACCATTTATAGGTTATATCACCAAGATGGTGGAGTAGGAGATACCAGGCTCCATCCCCCCTCCCACTGCCACAAAAATAAATAAATATAGACAGCTACTCATAATCCAAATTAGCACAGAGTGGGCTCAAAGCCCCATTAAAGAATCTGCAGCAACACAGTGGAGCCAAAGCAGATAACATCCACATAGAAAAAGATCACTGGTGAGATTGGCATACCTGAGTTGCTAGGAAATAGCTAGAAACAAGGAAGAAAGCCAGAGGCTATTGGTATCAGCCACATAGCCGGAACCACCATAGTCCCCAGCAGCCTACTACACAGAGGACACCAGCATCTCTTGCCACTGAGGTAACCAACAGCCATTCTGCAGGAAAACCCCAGGGAGGGAGACAAGCTTGCATACCTCTCGCCCCTAAGAAGCAGCCACTCTTGATATTCAGGAAAGAAACTGTTACCTCTTCCAGCCACATGGCTGGCCCACATTCCAGACACAGGCTCTGTGCTGCACTGGGCCTGCCCACATCTTAGACACCAGAGCCATAGACATAGTGATTGAGTTCGCACTCTGGGCCGTAGAGCCAAGACTTCACTGCACATGCTCATGTTCCAGACACTGCCTCAGCCACCATAGAGAGCTAGGTCCCACCCCAACCCTGGAGCTGTTTTCACCATGCACATGCCTGAGTTCCCATTCTTAAACCCCCAGCTACTTCACAAGCATCATCACCTTCCAAAATGTTACCAATGTGGCAGTGGGGTACCTGTGCCCCAGGCACCAGTACCATCGCTGCCTCAGATCCCAGAGCCATAATCCTGCCACAAGTGACCATGCTTCAGGCTTCAGCTCCATGGCTGTTCAACAGGCATCATTCATCAGATGGCAGTGCCACTGTGACTATGAACAGGTCTGCAAGCCAGACTCATTGCCAAAAAGTATCCTCTCGGCCACAACTTCTGCAGTGGGGAGAAAAGAGATTGGGAAAATCGTAACAGCCGTTGCCACCACAGACCCCAACAACTCTCAGTGCCACTGTGAACATCCATACTACTGACAGTAGAGGAGCCCTCGATCTGCATTACCATCAACCTCAGCTGACACACCTTTACAGCTGTACCCTCATTAATGCCAGAACTGCACCTCAACCAGAAAGTGTCTTCATGTCCCCCTGTAGGGTAAGGTCACTCCACAGTGAAACTAGTTTGTAAAGTATGTAAGAGGTGGCTGTTCCACCAAATTCAGAAGCATCAACAAAAGGCAATAAGAAAAATGAAAAACCAAGGAGACAGAATGCCACCAAAAGAATACAGTAATCTGCCAGTAGCTGACCCAAAAGAAATGGAGATTAATAAAGAGCCTTGAAAAAGAATTAAAAATAATTGTTTTAAGGAAGCTCAGTGAACTTCAAGAAAATACAGAGGGGGTAAAAGGGTAGAGCAAGGCATTAGAATAGGACTCCCCAGTGATTATCCTCCCAGTGATTATTCCTTGCAGAAATAGTAATTTGAAAGACTAGCCACATGCAAAAATACCTTCAAAACAGCTAAGGAAATGAGGCAAGAGATCACAGTACTGGGCAATAACAAAAAAATAAGAAAAGACACGTTGAAGAGGGTAGAAAAAATAGTTTTACATTACCCACATCACCCTTCCCCAACCTCAGACAGAACAGCACAAAGAAAGATACCATTTGCTTGAGGGAAAGAGAGATAAATAAGCATAGGACTTTGCCTTGGTCCCTGACACGGGGTCTGCCACAGTAAAACCCAGCATTAGAAAGACCCACATGGCCCCTGATTCCAGGCCAGTATCTGCAGACTGAGCCTCTGGGCTTGTCCCTGGAGCCAGGTGGGAACCTGTAGCCCATGCAGGGAAGACTTGATTTCTAGTTTGTATCACCACTGGCTGACTACAGCAGCCTTGGGCTTCAGATAGCCCTAAGTAGCAGGCAGGACTCAGTGGCCACAGGCTTTGGGCATGCCCTAGTGCTGTACCAGTGTCTATAACCATGAAATTCCAGCCCAGGGTTGAACCAAACACAGTGGTCATGGAATTTCAGTCCTATGCAGTACCAAGATTAAGGCACACCCTAGCACTGAAATGGCCGCAGTAGTCTTGGGCATGGAGACCATGCCAGAAAATCTTCCCAGAATCTCTAGACTGGCTTACTGTTGAAGGCCATGTCCAGACAAAGCTAGTCTGTGAAGACTAAGCTCCCCACAGTACTCTGGGGCCTATGGGTGTCAAGGAGCTCCTCTTCAGTCAAAACTGGAAAGCTTCCAGCAGGACCCTAGGGCCCCAAAGGTCTCCTGTTTTTCCCTTCCCTGTGTCCTAGTGGGGGTACTGCTCACGGCACTCAGAAAAACTCACACAGGCAGTCCATCTCCTAGCTTCAGTCTCAGTGTCCCCCATCACCTCTCTCTCTTATCTTTTGATTTCCTTTGATTATAGTATTTTGTTGCCATGAAGATATTTTATAATTTTTTGTTGTCAATTTTATCAATATTTTACTTTATGGCTTCTGGATTTTGCTTTTTATTTGCAAAGGCCTTCTCCACACCAAGATTAAAAGTAAACTCGTACTTGAGTGAAATATAAATTTCTTCTAGTTCTTTCATTAATTATTATTCATTCATTATTTTCTACATTTAATACTTTTATGAGTAATTTATTTTTTGTGTAAGGTGTGAGGCAGAAATTTAGTTTTATATATTTTTCCATATGGTTAGCTAGTTGTCCTAATGAAATTTCTTTTAAAAAAAACCCATTTCTCCCACTGATTTCAAATATTACTTTTATCACAAATTAAATTTTCTTGATACACTAATATTTAAACTGCTTAACCAAGTAAACCATTCTGAAGAATAAACTTTCTAAGTATTTTCTGGCACTTTTAAGCCAACAAGTTAGACATTGGGTAAACATAATTCTCAAGTATTTATTAAAAGCAAGTTTCCTGTTGTCTTCATTGAGAAACAGTTTATTAGTCTATTCTATCTGTTGTATTTTCAGAAAGATCTACAACTGGGTATCTTTTTAAATATTCTAAAATTCAGGCCGCCTTTTATCTCATTACTTGGAATTAGTGGTCTCTACTCATTACTTTTAAATTTCCTTATGTTTCTATTATTGTCAGTTACAATATTTCATCCACCTATTAAAGTAATACAATCTTGCATAAATTAAATCTCAGTATTTTTGAGATACCAAATTATTCTACCAGTCTTTATTTTTGTTTAAAGACTAGCTATAGATATGACTGATTTAATCCTTCGTAGTTTGAATTTTTATATTTTTTCTTTTCCATTTAATGAAAGTCTGTAGATACATTTGGCCAAACATGCTTGTGTTGCTTCCTCACATGTCACAGAATTCATGTTATCATAACTAGCATCTTTGGCCACAGGCATTTTATATTAAAACAGTGGTTTTCAACCCTGGCTGCACATCAGCATCACCTGGGAAGTTTCATCCCTGGCTGCCCAGACCATAGCAAGACAAATTAAGTCAGAATTATCTCTGGGGCTAGGACTTAAGTAGTTTTGAAAGTTCCCCAGGGGATTCTAATATGCAGTCAAGATAGAGAACTACTGGACTAAACAGACTTTGAAATTCTGAAAGGTAGAATTATTCCATACAGAGGTTTTGAAATTCTGAAATTGTAGAGTATTTAAGATTGATGTTATAGTTATGTTTTATACTACACTGTGTGTTTATTGATTTTTCCTTTTCTAAAATTGGTGTGACTGTTTCTCATGTCTCCTCAATTCTGTCATAAGCACCTTGAAGGTAGGGAAGTTGTTTCTGGTCATTTGGGACTTCCCCAATAGAATTAGTAATGAAGTTACCAAAACTGTGGATACCATTGATTACCTTCAATAAAAATTTAAATGGGGTTGTATATGCACAAATCCTGTTAGGACAGTCATTTATTCATTCAGCAAGTATATATTGAATACTTACTCTGTTCAATCCCATGGCTTTATTATACTTTGATGATTTCCAAAATGTGTCTCTAGGTATGACTTACCCTCTGAAATTCAGACACCTATATTCGAATACTTATTCAATATTGCCTCTTGGTCATATAATTCTCAAACAGTATGTCCAAAAGAGAAGTCTTGATTTACCTATCCAGACCCAATCTTCACCCAGTCTTTCCCACTTCAGTAAAAGTCATCAAGATTCATTCACTTGCTTTGGCCAAATCCTTGATTCCTTTTCTGTTAGCACATCCCCATCCAACTGATTAATTATTTCAGTCTGCTTTATTTTCCAAAACTTACCACTTCTTAACCACCTCCACATGAACCACCCTTGTCTACTAAGGGTGACTAGCCTTCAGATTTTTATGACATTTAGGAAAAGGAGCCCTTTCTCAAGTGAAAAATTTTTTACATTAGCATATCATTGCTCAGTCTGAACAACTGTAAGTGTAAGTGGTGGCTGATTCCTCTGGATGGCATAGGTAACCCTGGACATAGCCCAAGGATAAAGTAGGGGAAAGGGAGAGGAGCATGGGGCCTCAAACTTGTGTGCCCGTGAGCATGTGCTACGTGTATCCTTTCCCAAGTAGGTGCAAGGCTACATATCTGGGTGGGTTTATGTAAGAGGAGATGCTGTCTCCAGGACTCAGCCAGGAGACCTGGAATTTCCACACCTCCACACCTGCCTACAGCTCTTGTAAGAGTTTCTATAGGTCTATTTTGTGGATATTACCCCCTCATTTGTGACCCAATTGTGGTGTTTTCAAACTAAAACTGAATGTGGTAGTCCTACTTGTCCAAACATCACTCAGATTAATTTGATAGCCTCCTAACTAGTCTCCTTGCTTTTTCTCTTAATCCCTGAGAGCCTAGTTGCCAGAATGATCCCTATAAAACACAATACTGTGTCACTTTCCTAGTCTAAACTCTTTGATAGCTTTTCATCACACTTAGAATAAAATCTAAAGTTGTTATCAAGGCCTACATGATCTGGTCTAGCTAGCTCTGTGATGTCATTTTCTACTACTTTTTCTCTTTCTTGCTCTTTTCCAGGTATTTTGGCCTCCTTGCAATGTCTCAAAACACCAGAAACATTCCTGCCTCAGGGTCTTTGCACTTGCTATTCCCTCTTCTTCTAATTCTCTTCCCACAGATACCTGCATCGCTTGCTCCCTCACTTCCTTTATGTCTTTGTTCAAATATCACATTCTCAGAGGACCCTACTTTGACCACCATGTATAAAATAGCAGTCTCCCTTTGCCCAACCCTAATCTCTCTCTATTCTCTTATCGTGCTTTTGTTTTCCTTTTTTGGCATTTGGTGTTATATATCTATTTATGTGCTTATTTGTTGTTGCCTGTCTCCTACCATAGAATGTAAGCACTGGAGGGAAAGGACTTTGTTTATTTTGTTCACTGTTGCACTCCCAGAGCTGGGACCATTTTCCTTGCACACAGTTGGTTCTTTGTTGAATTTGTTGAATTAATGAATAAAAGACACTGTGCTCTGTAATCTGTGGGACATAAAAGTGAACAAGACATAGAATGATGGTGTGTTGGCAAATGTTAACAACTGGCTCTTCGGGATGACAAAAAATGCTTGGATTTGTAACATTTGCATTTCCATGGTGTAAATATGCCCACTATGCCCCATTTCAAACTACCAGCATTAACGTCATTGAATGCAGAGTTGGAAAGAGATGCACATTTGGTTTTCAAGAGATAGTACAGCCTGGCTTCAGCACACCACTACGTGGAATTTAGTGAGAGAGATAAAGTATATCCACAAATACCCATAATACATGGTAAAATAGAATAGGTGTTAAACAAAATGGGTAAATTAAAAGGTATGAGAATTAAAAGAGGATACTATTTTATTTGATGGATATTTGTACATTGGTGGGGTCAACATGGATCCTAGGACTAGTCTTCAACTTGCTAAGGAGCTTAAGTTTATCAGTTTTCCCTGGGTGAAGGGAGACTGCTATTTTATATAGGGTGGTCAAGCTAGGGTTCTTGGAGAAAGTGGCACTTGAACAGAGACCTGAAGGAAGTGAGGGAGCAAGCCATGTGAGTATCTATGGGAAGAATATTCGAAGAAATGGGGGTAGGACACTTGGAAAATGATTTTCAATAACTGTATTAGGGTATTTTTGATTATTAATAACAGAATACAATTTAAAATGGCATAAATAGTAAGAAAAATGTATTATTTCACATTTTATGATGTCCAGAGGTAGGTGCTCAGGGTTGGCTCAGCAATGTCATCAGGGACCCCAGGTTTTCCATCTTCATGCTCTTCCATCCTCAGCATGCCAGCTTTTCCCTGCAAACTTGCTCTCCTGATGGTATCAAGATGGCTGCTTCAATTTGCAGAATCATATGCAGACACAACAACATGCAGTAGAAGAGAGATTCTTCATCACTTTTTTTGGACTGTTTATTATGAAAAAGTTCAATTGCTCAGAAAATATAGAGAACAATATAAAATTAGCCATATCCATATTATAGATTTAATCATTCACATTTTGATATATTTTCATCTGTTTTTTTGCTGAATAATTTTAAGTACTGACATCATAAATATCTTTAGAATGCATTTCTAAAAAACAAGGACAGTTCCCTAACTAATCACAATATCATTATCAGACCTAAAACTTAGTATTATTCCTTAATATCAGCTAATATTCTAATCTATATTCAAATTTTATAATTTTCCCAAATTTTAAAATTTTTCCCAAAATGTCTTTTTTATTAAGGCATTTTATTATTTTTATTTCTTTTACTATGATTTATTATATCCTTTGCTAATTTTTCCACTGATATGTTATTTTCTTAGTTGATTTTAAAAGATCTGTATAAATAAATGATATTAATACTTTGTCATATTTTTATGCTAGTTTGCCTTTCAGTTTTTTTGGGTTTTTTTGACACACAAAATCCAATCAAAGATTATACATTACATATTACTGTTATAGCTCCTAAATCTCTTTTAATTTTGATTCTAGAACATTACTTCCTTCCTTTTTCCCCATAAAATTGAAGTGTGGCAGGGCCCAGTTCTGTTGTCCTGTACGATGACTCAAATTCAGGCTTTGTCTGAATTTATTTGAAGTATTTCTCTGTCCTCCATATTTCCTGTAAACTGGACGTTAGATCTAAAGAGTTATAGAGATTCAGATTAAATATTTTTAGAAGAAAGACTTCAGAGGTGATGTTGTATACTTATTGCATCACCTTAAGAATCATGTAATGTCTGATTGCCTCATTTTCAGTGATGTTAAAATCAATCACATCATGATGCTAAAATACGGAGATTTCAGCCCAATCTCTCCATTATAAAAGAACACTTTATAACATTTTTTCTCCTTGCAACTAGTAAATAATTTTGGAGTTGATACTCTGGCACCAGACGCAACTACCCAGTTCCCCTTTTCACTTAATGGCTTTAGTTTCCACTGAAGATACCCTGAATCAATTATTTCATCAGAGTTTACAAAATTATATTTATTATCTGAAATTCTTACTGAAAAAGGAGCTGTCAACTAGGGCTATTTATTAGGTTACCCTGAAGTATCATTTCTACTAGAAAGGGAAGATGAATGGTAACCTCTTACAGTTTAATTACCAATTTTTGGAGTAAGGTTTTAGTGTAGTAGTGACAATTAAATTTGTTTTGACTTTCTCTTAAAAAATATTATTTTTAGCTCATGGCTTTTTATGTATCCAAAGTGTTTCAACTAATTACAGTTCTTCTTTTGATACTCAAGTTGTCTCAACTTCAGTCAAGGGGAGACCCTTCCTGATGGCTACTGTGTCCTTTTTGATGTGACTCCATCTACCTTTGAAAGCTCCTTTGTTTTCTGACAAAATAAGATGTACCACTCTTATGTTGTCTATTCTCTGCTTGCCTTGCACATTCTCTAAAATTAGGCAATCCTCAAGGAGCCCTAGTCAGTGTGTTTCTCATTAAAAATGAAGAAAATTTCCCAGAAGCTCCCTAGCACAATTGCCATTTCATTTCATTGGTCAGAACTACCTTACATGCCCATTCCTAAAACAGTCCCTGGCTGGAGGAATGGGATCTCTGTGTTGTATTTAGTGAAGCATATGGCCAGGTAGAGCAGGGTTTTAGAGGTTCCATTATAAAGGATAAAGGCAGGGCAGACAAGGTAAATAGTTGTTGGTTAGCAAATCCAGTGCTTTCTTTACTAATTAAAGTCCCAAATTGCCAGTTTATCAATTTGCATGAGAACTCTCTCTGGCAAGATAACTGCTCACAGCAATTTATACAGAAGGTACCCATTCAGGAGGCGACATCACATCCTTGCTTGTTAAGAAATAGGAATTGAATGGACTTAAGAAATACTCCCATCAGGTTTTGTAGCTGGTTGTAAAAGTACTTTGGTCTATATAACCAAGACAGTTTAATAGAATTAGGGCATTATCTTGCCAGAAATATTGCTGATAAATGCTGACATTTTACTGTATAACACTTTGGATTAAGGCAGTCGTGGATTGGAATGCCAGCTCTTCCACCTGCTAGTTGTTTATTACCAAATCTCTCTGAGCCTCAGTTTCTGCATTGTTAAAGTGGAAAGAGTAAAATGCATTTCTTCGAGTAATTTGAGGCTTAACTGATATAAAGCACCTAGCCCAGTGCATACATGGTATTCAATAAGTGTGCATTTTCATCACAGTCCTTTTCCTCCTTTTTCAATTTTCACAATTTTCTGTCTTCATACAATTCCTCATTTCAGAGAAGTTGGTTTCTAAGGCTATAGTTTATCTCCCAGTAGCTATATTTTAGATTAGATTTTATGTAGGAACCCAAGCCCCTTTATGGAGTTTAGAGAATCATTCTTTTATCAGTGACCAATGTCTTTAGAAGTTATCTTTTAGATGAGTTATCTATTGGGGAGGCATCTACTCTTCATATGCTGGCTGTTTTATTTATTTTATTTTTTATTTTATATGCTAGTTCTTTTTTTTTTTAATTGTTTGTTGTTTATAGGGGTACAGATGTTTAGGTTACGTATGTTGCCCTTGCCCCCCCTTCCCCCCAAGTCCCAGTACCAAGCGTGCTAGTTCTTATTAACTGTTATTTCAGAGGGGATGTTTTCCAGCCTTTCACCAAATTCAGGAGCACATCTGTCAGGAGCCTTCATCCTACTGTGTATTGACTACAAATGACTCCCAGAAAGAGGTCTCTAGTAGCTCAACAGATCAAGGTTGACCAAAGAAGCAACATAGAGTTCCCTTCTCTTAATGCACTTGGTAATTGCCCTTCACAGCTTTAGACATTCATGGGACAGTGAATGAACAATCAGCCTTGATTATCTGAAACTGATTATCATCTCCATCAACTTTGCCCCTGTTCCTTTTCTCTGCTCTTACCTACTGATCGACCAGTTTACTGTTCATTAACGGTTTTTAGAAAGATGGGCAGAGAAGGAAAATGTTGTTACATTTTAATCAGTCTACTTAGGTTAAAAAAAATAAGTTCACGTAAAATGGCTCCATCAAAGTGGAGGAGAGGGATGAGATGAAAAGAAAAAACAAAAATGATGTTTTTTGGTATATTATTTGTTGGTTTGATATTATTCATGATTCCTTAGCCCTAATGATCATGGCAAATGGAGAGTTGTCACTATATTTATTTTAAAATATTATTATATAGAATTATCCTAATATTGCAGATATATATAGACTTCGAATTATCTATAATGAGCTTCTACTACTTTTATAATAAGAATAAAAGATGACAATTTTATTAAAGTACACTTCGAATGGTGAAGAACAAATGGGTGCAATGATTTAATATTTTCTAAGAGTGTATTACCTACTACTTGAAATTTTTGTAAGATCAACTAGGCAATGTTCCTTTAGAAAGTTCATTAAATTCTGTGGAACAGATACAAAAGAAATGTTGAAGGACCAGGGTTGATGAGAATCTTTGGTAACTTAGTACTGGGCTCAGAAATGTCCCTATAAGTAAACTTTTTGGTCAATAAGCCTGAGAGGACTTTGAACCCCAAAGACTTCATTTTACCTTCACACCAATCTTTGTAGGAAACAGAATTTGGGAACTTAAGGGTTCATGTCTTTCTTTCTCTGGCTGCTTATTTGGCACTTAGAGTCCCGGATGTTTGTAATTGTGTCTCTTCCCTATCTTAACCTGCCTTTCCTTTGAGTTAGATTCTAAGGCAAAGGGGCCGGTACAAGTATGTGGACTCGCTGTTATCTGTGGGTTCTGTATCAGTGGATTCAACCAACTGTGGATCAAAAATATTCAGAAAAAAATGGATAGTTGTGCCTATACTGAACATGTACAGACTTTTTTCTTTTCATTATTCCCTAAACAAGACAGTATAATAACTATTTATATAGCATTTACATTCTATTAGGTATTATAGGTAATCTAGAAATGATTTAAAATATATAGGAGGGTGTGTGTAGGTCGTGTAAAATAACACCATTTTATATAAGGGACTTGAGCATCTGTGGATTTGGTATCTCAGAGGCAGGGCGTCCTGGAACCAGTCCCCCACAGATACCAAGGGATGACTGTAGTTAATTTGGAAGTTGATCCCAGGAAGCACTGGCAGGGGAGCGGGGAAGTGAGTTATGGAAGGGAGGAGTGTGTTATCAAACAAGTTGGCACCGTGGGTAACTGGAGCACAGTTCTACTGGGAGCACTGGGAACCAGTGTAGAACAAGTGTTTCAGAGCTATCCCACCCAGTCATTGGTTGAGAGCTCTTCATGGGTACATCAACTCCCTTCAGTTTCCAGCCTGTTGCAGGTGGCAAAGTGGGCTGTGGCAGTCAGAGAAAGCCCTCAGGTGGAGAGCTGCAGGTGCTGGCAGTTGGCAGTTAGCCATGTGTTCAAGACAATGGTAAAGGCCTGAGGTGATATGGGCAGGCTCTGACATGTCTGCCACCCTTCCCCTTTCATAGGACATTGTAATTTTACAGTACTTGTCTGCATGGGAACAAAAGCAATTGAGTGTTTCCTAGCTTGGAAATGAGGCCTGTGTGACAAAACACAAAAGTATATTTTGTAACAAATGCTGATAAAGCATATATCATTGAGCAGATCATCACTGTGGGTAACTGAAGCCCTGTCTTGCTGGAGGCGACTGAGAGATAATATAGTGGCCTGGGCAGCAGTCATGACAAGTAGTCCCTGCGCAGGCAGGGAGAGAGGGAGAGGTGACCTCTTTATCTGATTTGCAGTGAGCAGCAGGGCCTGAGACTTGAGTTCTGATGATGTCCATAGTTGAGCTCCCGCACAGACTGCTACAGGAGGGTACCAGAGAAGAGGAGAGTCCACATAAGGTACCCTTTAGAAACATCCCGCCTTTGGGAAAGTGTTGGAGGTTGGAGAGCCGTAACACTTTATTGTGATCTACTTTTGTGTCCAAGGGCTGTTGTAGCCTGCGAAATCCAGGTTCCGATAGAATTTTACTGTTGGAAGGAGCATTAGGCATCAACCTCCCCCCATGCAGTGTCTCTCTGATGCTTCTCCATCTGCCGTGGGGGCTGTGAGTTGTTTAGCTCCATCTGTTCTATCACTAGATGCTGAATGGGGCTAGGGCTGGGGCTGGGGCTGGGGCTGGAGCTGGGGCAGGGATTCAGGATGGTGTAAGAGCTATTAAGATTTCCTATATAGTAGAGTATCCACAAGACAATTAGACCTTTTTTTCCTTTTTTTTTTATTTCAGCATATTATGGGGGTACAAATGTTTAGGTTGCATATATTGCCTTTGCCCCACCCGAGTCAGAGCTTCATGCGTGTCCATCCCCCAGACGGTGCACACTGCACCCATTCGGTGTGAATATAACCATCCTCTCCTCCCCGCCTCCCACCTGCCCGACACCCGATGAATGAATGTTACTACTGTACTTGCACTTAAGTGTTGATCATTTAATACCAATTTGATGGTGAGTACATGTGGTGCTTGTTTTTCCATTCTTGGGATACTTAGTAGAATGGTCTCCAGCTCTATCCAGGATAATACAAGAGGTGCTAGATCACCATTATTTTTTGTGGCTGAGTAGAACTCCATGGTATACATACACCACATTTTATTAATCCACTCATGTATTGATGGACACTTGGGTTGTTTCCACATCTTTGCAATTGTGAATTGTGCTGCTATAAACATTCGAGTGCAGATGTCTTTTTCATAGAGCGACTTTTGTTCTTTTGGGTAGATGCCCAGTAATGGGATTGCTGGATCAAATGGTAGTTCTACTTGTATCTCTTCGAGGTATCTCCATATTGCTTTCCACAGAGGTTGTACTAGTTTGCAGTCTCACCAGCAATCCCGAAAGGCAATCACAGCAACAAGAAAGATAAATAAATGAGACCTAATCAAATTAAAAAGCTTCTGTAAAGCCAAGGAAACTATCATGAGAACAGATAACCTACAGAATGGGAGAATATATTCACATGCTACACATCTGATAAAGGGCTGATAACTAGAATCTATATAGGACTCAGGAAAATCAGCAATGAAAAATCAAACAGCCCTATCAAAAAATGGGCAAAAGACATGAACAGAAACTTTTCAAAAGAGGATAGACTAATGGCCAAGAAACATAGGAAAAAATCCTCAACATCTGTAATCATCAGGGAAATGCAAATAAAAACCACAATGAGATATCACTTAACTCCAGTGAGAATGGCCTTTATTAAAAAGTCCCCAAACAATAAATGTTGCCGTGGATGCGGAGAGATAAGAACACTCATACAATTAGACCTTTTACATTGCCAAGATTCACTCCCTCTTACATTTCCACTGCATGTTAGTATGCTAAAATGCGCTTCTTTCCCAGCCTCTTTCGTATATTCTAGTCAGTATCTTCTTCATATGCTTGTTAATTGCTGCTGCATGGTGGTTCATAAACCTGCTTTATTCATCTGTCCAGGGAAATTTACTCATTACTACCATCAACTCACATAGTACGCTTAAATCTGAGGAATTGGGGAAAGTTGAATGTTATTGTGGAATACAGAAGCAAAATATTGAACAGCGATTTTGATAAAGGCTCAGTAACTTTAGCTGGCCTAGCTTTTCTGTTCAGCTAGGCTATCAATGCAGGATAAATTATTGAGATGACCTAAAAAATAATCCTGACTTGTTTCATGCATGTGTTTCAACTTATATTGTATATAATATTTTATTAGGAAAACACAATTGTTTCCTTTAGTGAGCTTTTAAAATTTTCTTCCATCTTCATATGTGATTTTATTTTGTCTACCAAAAGAATAATCCTTTCCTATACCTCCCCAATAGAACACAGTATCATTTTATAATGATAATTATAATAATAATTATATAAAAATAGTATTTGATAAACTTTGCTGAGAGCCTTTTTGTTTCATTAAGTCAGTTAATTGATTAATTAATTCATTCTATTAACAAATATACATTGAACTCCTACTACATGACTGTCAATGTGCTCAATGCTGGAGATGACAACAAGAAGCAAAAGAGTCACCGGCCACATCCTCATGGAGAAGTGGGATGGGAGGGCAGCTGAAACAACAGTGTTGCAAATTGCCACCCATGTGCCTCCTTGAGAAATTTAAATGATAAAGAGGCAGCTGGTTGAGTTCTAAGCTCAGCTGTATTTTTTCAGTGCTTGCTTCACTTGATGCTCCTTTATCTTCTTTCCTGTTATCCCTCTGTCTGGAAGGGATTTTCTGGGCTGTCTCTTCCTTCCTCCAATGGCTGGGTTCCCCTGGTGCTGACTCTTGTCACACAGCCAGCTCTTGAAGGTTGTGGAGAGAATGTCACCTTGTTTTTCCCCCTGAACTCTCTTTATATATTTAGAAATCCAAGGTGATTTACGGCCATGATTCATACCCTGCAGTCTTAGGATTGAATGGCTGAACCTCAGGAGCATAGGAGCAAGGAATGGGCTTATCCCTTAAATTCAGACCTCTAGTTGCCTTACACAGTTGGGGATTATTCGTTCAAGCAAGGCTCTCTTTTTGTCGCATTTTACTTGGTATATGAGCAGGTGGGCTAAAGTCTGGTAGGTGTTGTGGGCTAGAAACTGCTGTGAAGATTCCCTAACAGCTCCTGCCTGAACTTTTTGACAGTGAAGCTGATTTGCATTTGACCCTGCAGTTTGTGACTGTGAGCTGTATTAAGTATGTGCTTATTTAATTGCCTTTTTTTACTCATGGCTCCTTTCTGTACTTTTGAATTTAATCTGTTCTCTGCAGAACAGATGACTATTTTTAACTGGTTGGCATTAAACACACTGTTGTTTCCCTTTAAGTTTGTTGGTTGGGTAAATTAATTTAGAAAAGCTGTGGAGATAAACATTTAAGGGAGGATTTTTAGGGAGATGCTAGAACTTGATTCACTGTCTTTCCATGCTACTGTTAAGGCAAATAAATATCTTGTAGTCACATTCTGGAGTTTGTCTCTCTCATGTCTGGATATTGTTAAGTACAGATGCTGCAAAAGGAAGAATTTTTCCATTATTTGTTCAGAGGAGTGAAAGAATGCATGTTCAGAGCAAAGAATAAATTGAATTTAAGAATATATTAAGAATAAAATAATGGCTGGGAACTGTGGTGGAGCAAAGGAAAACATTCAGTAGATGGGCAGACCATGTACTCATAGTAGTATAATTAATTTACTAGTCATTCATATTATTATCCCAGATTGATTAACCATGAAAAGATATTTTACACAGAATCATTCAGAGTGCTTTATTTATAGGACAAAAAAGGGGGACATAGTTGCCAATTAAAGTATTGCTTTAAATATTAGCTTTTTCCACAAAGTTTTCTTTTCCAAGGAGGGGATGTTTGGGATGAAGAATTCAAATAAAATAAATATGAAATGGTGCATTGTGCTATCATGTTCCTGGGTGGTTGGTGTATCTGCTTCAAATTAAGGGTTTGGTGTCATGGAAACAGCTTGTTCATTTGGAAAGCTGCTGCCACTCTGTGGGAAGGCAAAGGACCAGTATGTGTGAGTGTGTATGTGTTTAACATTCCCTATCAACCCTCAGCAAAACAAACACCCATTCCTGCCAGAAAGTTTAGAATTATATGAGAAAGTTAGACTTTTCTTTTACTTTTGGCATCAGAGTTTTAGAACAGAGCATATGAATCATCTAGAGAATAATGTTAGAATGAAAATTCTGATTCTCTGTGTCTGGGGTGGGGGCTGAGATTTTGCATTTCTAAGGAGTTCCCAGATGGCGCCAATGCTGTTGGTCTGGGGATCCTACTTGAAAAACCACTGCTTTAGAGTTATCAATTTGGCTGAACATTGGAATCATCTTCCTTTTTGGCTAATGTGAATTGTATAAATTGCTGCTTTTTCTTTTGCTGATTTCTATGTCAATTTTAGCTTTTGTCTAGAATTAAGAAGTCTTGGCAAATAAAAGGTAAAAACCACACTCATGTCTAATACACTATTTTGAATTGGACACTACTTGTAAACTATCAAAATACACTGAAGTTTGGAGTCCTGGAGGAAAGAGAGTTTGCAATATTCTCTTATGTGGAGCTAAGAAGCTTTATAGGAGATAGATCTGGTAAGAGCTATGACTCTTTGGCACCATGACAAATTGAGAATTCACACCGTAGTGGGTTGAATAGCGCACTGCAAAAAATTGCATCCAACTAAAATTTCAGAATGTGACCTTATTTGGAACTAGAGTCTTTGCAGATATAATTAGTTAAGATGAGGTCAAACTAGATTAGGGTGGGTCCAAAATTCAATAACTAGTATCTTCATAAAGGAGTAGACACACAGACATGAAGGGAAGAAGTCCACGTGACAATGGAGGCAGAGGTTGGAGTGATGGAACTACATCCAAAGCTTCTTCAGGGATTTCCAGGAGCCAATTGGCTAAGAAGAGATAAGGAAGAATTGTTCTCTAGAGCCTTCATAGGTAACGTGGGTCTGCTGATATCTTGTTTTCAGGCTTTCGGCCTTCAGAACTAAGAAGGAATAAATTTCTATTGTTTTAAGCCACCAAGTTTGTAGTAACTTGTTATGGTAGCGCTGAGAAACTAATACCACCAACATAGTAAGCTTCACTGAAATCTGGTCTCATCAGGGTTGAATAAGATATGCTCTTTTTTTGCTTGGGATGGACAGCACTTTATTTCCTAAGGGAAGTGTGTAGTCTCTATTCTATTGAGCCATAAATTTAAATCCCTCAATAAATTCAGGCATCATCTATTGTCCCTATGATTTTGAATAACCTGTGGTTAAGCATATGGTCTTAATCACATCTTTGAAATAATGATGAAGTAGTGAATGCTTCATCCAGTTTTCTTTAGCATCCTTAGGTTATACTAGAGGAGCTCTATAGTAGTTGTGCAGCTGATTTCCATGTGATTCACAATAACTTCCTCACGCTGGACTTACCATCCATCTTCCTATGTTTTCTTCTAGAATTTTTATGGTTTCAGGTCTTACATTTAAGTCATTAATCTATCTCGAGTTAATTTTTGTACATGGTGGGAGACAGGGATCCAGTTTCGTTCATCTGCATGTGGCTATTGAATTTGCCAGCACCATTTATTGAATATGCCATCCTTTTCCCAGTGTATATTGTCTGCTTTGTTGAAAATCAGTTGGTCATAGCTATATGGTTTCATTTCTGGGTTCTCTATTCTGTTCCATTGGTCTATGTCTCTACTTTTATACCAGTACCAAGCTGTTTTGGTTCCTATAGCCTTGTAGTATAATTTGAAGTCAGGTAATGTGACGCCTCCAGATTTGTTCTTTTTGGTTAGGATTGCTTTGGCTATTGGGGCTCTTTTATGATTCCATATGAAATTCAGGATTGTTTTATCTAATGCTGTGAAAAAAGATGCTGGTATTTTGATAGGGAACTACACTGAATCTGTAAATCACTTTGGTCAGTATGGACATTTTAACAATATTGATCCTTCCAATTGATGAGCATTGAATGTTTTTCCATTTGTTTGTGTCATGTGTGGTATCTTTCATCAGTGTTCTGTAGTTCTCCTTGTAGAGATCTTACACCTCCTTGGTTAAGTATATTCCTAGGTATTTTATTTTCTTTGCAGCTGTTATAAATGCTATTAAGTTCTTGATTTGACTCTCAGCTTGAATGTTATTGGCGTATAGAAATGCTACTGATTTGCGTACATTAATTTTGTAACTTGAGACATTACTGAATGCATTTATCAATTCTAGGAGTTTGGGAAGGGTCTTTGGGGTTTTCTACATATAAGATCATATCATCAGCAAACAAGGATAGTTTGACCTCCTCTTTCCTGATTTGGGTACCCTTTATTTCTGTCTCCTGCCTGACTGTTCTGTGTAGTACTTCCAGTACTATATTGAATAGAAGTGGTGACAGAGGGCATCCATGTCTTGTTCTAGTTCTTATGGGGAATGCTTTAAACTTTTCCCCATTCAGTGTGATGTCAGCTGTGGCTTTGTAATATATGGCTTTTATAATTTTAAAGTATATTCCTTCTGTGCCTAGTTTGTTGAGGGCTTTTATCATGAAAGGGTGCTGGATTTTATCAAATGCTTTTTCTGCATCTATTGAAATCACATATTTTTTGTTTTTAATTCTGTTTATGTGGTGAATCACATTTATTGATTTGTGTATGTTGAACCATCCTTGCATCCCTGGGATGAAACCCACTTGATCGTGGTACATTATCTTTCTGATGTGCCGTTAGATTTGGTTTGCTGGTATTTTGTTGAGGATTTTTGCATCTCTGTTCATGAGGGATATTGGTCTACAGTTTTCCTTTTTTTTTTGTTTTTCTTGTCCTTTCCTGGCTTTGGAATCAGGGTAATCCTGGCTTCATATAATGACTTTGAGAAGATTCCCTTCTTGAAGTTATGGAAGAATTTCAGTAGGAGAGATGCCAGTTTTTCTCTGTAGTTCTGGTAGAATTCAGCTGTGAATTGGGGTGTGGGGCTTTTTTGTTGCATGATTTTTATTACTGTTCCAATTTCTCTCACTACTCGTTATTGGTATGTTCAGGATTTCTATTTTTTCTTGATTCAAGTTTGGGAGGTTGTGTATTTCTAAAAATGTATCCATTTCCTCTAGATTTTCTTGTTTGTGTAGAGGTTTCCTAGTCATCTCAGATATTTTGTCATTCTGTGGTATCAGTTGTAATGTCTCCTTTTTAATTTCTGATTGAGCTCATTTGAATCCTTTGCCTTCAATTTTTTGTTAATCTAGCTAGTGGTCTATTGATTTTGTTTATCTTTTCAAAGGACTAATATTTTGTTTTGTTGATCCTTTGTATTATCTTTTTGGTTTCCATTTTGTTTAGTTCTGGTCTGAGCTTTGTCATTCCTTTTCTTCTGCTAGCTGTGGGTTTTGTTTGTCCTTTTCCTAGTTCCTTGGTATGTGACATTAGGTTGTTAATTTGTGATTATTCTGTCTTTCTTTTGTAGGCATTTAGTGCTATATACATCCATTTAAGCAGTACTTTTGCTGTATCCCAGAGATTTTGGTAGCTTCTGTCACCTTTATCATTCAATTAGAAATTTCTTTAAATTTCCATCTTGATTTTGTCATTCACCCAAACATCAATTAGCAGCATGTTGTTTAATTTCCATTTATTTGCATAGTTTTGAGAATTCCTATCAGAATTGATTTCCAGTTTTATTCCACCATGGTCTGAGAAGGTACATGGTATGATTTTGATTTTTTGTATTTGCTGATACTTGTTTTTTGGCCTAACATATGATCTATCTTGGAAAATGTTTCATGTGCTGATGAGAAGAATGTATACACTGCAGTTTTGGTGTAGAATGTTCTGTTAATGTCTGTTAGCCCCATTTGTTCTAGAATCCTTTTTAAGTTTAGTTTTTCTTTGATTTTCTGCCTTAATGATGTGTCCAGTTCTGTCAGTGGAATGCGGAAGTCCCTGGTTATTATAGTTTTGCTGTTTATTTCTTTGTCCAGTAGAATTTGTTTTATGAATCTGGGAGCTCCTGTGTTAGGTATGTATATATTTAGGATTGTCATATGTTCTTGTTGATTCAATCCCTACATTATTATATAATGGCCATCTTTATCATGTTTACTGTTCTTAATTTAAGTCCTATTTATCTGATATAAGAATAGCTACTCCTGCTGGCTTTTGGCTTCCATTTGTGTAGAATACTTTTTTCTACTCCTTTACCTTGAGTCTATGAGAATCTATGAATTTAATCAGTTTCTTGGAGACAGCATATATTTGGGTTGTGTTTTTTTTCTCCATTTTACCAGTCTATAACTTTTAAGTAGGACATTTAGACCATTTACATTTAATGTTAATATTGATATGTGAGATACTGTTGTTCCACTCATCCTGTTTTTTGTTACCTAGTTGCTTTTTATTCTCCCTTGTGTAATTGTTTTATAAGAGCTGTGAGTTTTTACTTTTGGGTGTTTTTACGCTGGAGGGTATTGATTGTTGTGTTTGATGTATCGGGCACATTTAAGCATTTCTTATAGGGAAAATCTAGTGGTGATAGATTCCCTTAGTGTTTGCTTTTCTGGGAAAGATTTTATTTCTCCTTCATTTATGAAACTTAGTTTTGCAGGATACAGAATTCTTAGCTGACCTTTAAGAGGACTAAAGATAGGACTCCATTCCCTTTGGCTTGTAAGGTTTCCGCTGAGAAGTCTGCTGTTAATCTGATGGATTTTCCTTTATAAGTTACTGGATGCTTTTGTCTAGATGCTTGTAGGATTTTCTCCTTCACTTTAATTTTGTCCAGTCTGATGACTGTGTGTCTTGGGGATGTCCTGTGAGAGATTCATCATCCAGGAGTTCTTTCTTTTATCTGGATGTCTAAATCTTTAGAAGACCAGGTAAGTTTTTCTCCATTATTCCCTCAAATAGGTTTTCCATGATTTTTGGTTTTTCTTCTTCTCTGTCAAGGAAACCTACAATTCTTATGTTCAGGCAACCTACATAATCCCATATTTATTGATGACTTTGTTCATTTTTAAAATTCTTTCTTCTTTATTTTTGACTGACTGGTTTAATTCAAAAGCCTTGTCTTCAAGCTCTGAAATTCTTTATTCTGCTTGGTCTAGTCTGTTATTAAACCTTGCCACTGTATTTTGTACTTTCCTAAATGTTTCTTTCAATTCCAGAAGTTCTTTTATGTTTTTTATAATATATTCATCTCTTTATTTAATTTTTCATTCATTTCCTGAAATACTTTTTTGGAGTCTTTGCATGGGTTTTCAACTTCCTCTTGGATGTCATTAAGCTTACTTGTAATCCATGTTTTGAATTTGTTATCTGACATTTCAGTAGTTTCATTTTTTTTGGAGTGTCTTGCTGGAGAGTTATGTGACTCTTTGCAGGTGTTGTTACACTCTGTATTTTCATACTGCCAGAATTCTTTCGTTGATTTCTTCTCCTCCAGAGAAGCTGTCACTTTTTGTTTTTTACTTTACTTTGGTTAGATGGGAATTTTTTCCCCTCTTCAGGAATTGACTGTAGTGTATATTAGATAAGGACCTATGGCTTTGTTGTGGGTACTTTGAGATGGACAAGGCTCTGAATAAATTCCTTAGTAACAGATAGCTTAATGTAGTGGTTGTCTTGAATGCTAATTATTTACAGGCCATAGTGGTTATGTACTATACATATGCACAGGTTCCCTGTCTCCTGCCAAAAAAGAGAGATGGGGGTCTCGGGAATCTTGCTTCTTTCCCCAGCCCTGTGCACTTCTATCAGCCAGAAATGTGCTGGGATATCCAGTTTTGTCTCCAGACCAATAGATGGTACTTGCAGTTAAGAGTCAGCCAAGCCCCTATATGCCTGAATCAGCAAATGATGCAACAGGCTGTACACATTGACCTCTCAGGCAGTAGGTTATGCTGGCAAGAGAGTAGTAGATGTGGTGTTGTTTGTGGGAGCTATGCCCAGTCCTAGTCTATTAGAGCAATGACTCAGACATCTCAGGCACTTGGCGAGGCCTAGAACTCCCAGGGAGCCCCTTCTTGTGATCTGCCACCATCAAGGCCAATGTGTGGGGCACAGCCAGGTGGGGCAGGGTTGGGCAAGTCTCCATCCAGGTTCTCCAGAGGCTGGCACAAGTGCTGTCTTGACAGGGTTCAAAGGCCAGTTTTCAGGCTGCTGCGGGAATCCTGGAGGGCAGGTAGATATGCCCCCACGACCCCAAAGAACCTCCTTGTGGAAGTGGGGCATTCTAGAATCCACAGTCTAATGGACAGAAGTAAAGTTCTGGTCATTACCCGCTCCTGGTTTCTGGCAAAACCAGCTAGGCCAGACAGTAGGTAACTGTGCTCAGGCAGCACAGTGAGACCAGAATGCGGGCCTCCACACCTGGAACAGAGAGAGCACAGCTGCCACTTCTGGGGTGGGGGGCAGTGCCTGCACTGTAGCACAAATGTACTCTGCACTCTCCTCTCAATTTTGTCCATGTGTGCTCCCTCCCCACTTGAGATCAGTTCACAAATATCCCCTCCATGTCCCCAAACAACATGATTGGGTCATGGGATTATGGGAACAGGCTCACAGACCCATTCCTAGGACCCCTGAATCCAAGCCCTGACCCTGACTAAGAAGGCCAGGTTGGTTCCAGGCTGCCTGAGGGGAAACTCAAGCCATCCTCTTGGAGCTCGCTGCAATTCAGTGTGTGGGGAGTGGGAAAGAAAGGACACCACTGTGTATGAAAGAGGCCAGGCTGGCAGCTCAGTGAAAGGGCTGGCAGATGTGGAGCTTATGGTCCAAAAACCCCTTGGTTCCACAGTGGCTTATAACCATGGCAGGGAACATATACCTTGCAGCCAGATTGTCTTGGTTCCGGTCTCCCTCTCTGGCCTGGCAGCCAGGTAGTAGAAGCTTCAGGGTGGGGCTCAAAGGATTAGGGGAAGATCTCCCAATTAGTTCTGGGCACCAGTGTCTGAGCCTGTAAAAAACTCTTATCTGAGCTCCCTACAACACTCTGGGGCCTGTGCGTGTAAAGGAGCTCCTCCTCAGTCAAAATTGGAAGGGTTCCAGGCAGGACCGTTGGGCCCCAAAGTCTTTTGCTTACCCCTTCC